>CM046863.1:25497857-25644448 GCA_025617745.1 Heliocidaris erythrogramma | reverse complement strand
AACCATGGTTTAAGTTAAACCGGAGTTCAGAATACGGGCCAGTGTGCCTGCCTAATCGTAAGGGTTCTAACTGTACTTTCTTCAAAATGTAAGGGTACTAACCGCAAAAAAAAAAAAACTTTTGCTTTGTATAATGGTGGGCTCATGTCCCTGTCCTATATTATGAGGTTCAAATAGTTTTTCTTGAAAAAAATATTGCAATTTTAATTAGACTCTCAATAAACATGAAATCGAACCTGTGTTTAGACTAGTCGACGCAGCCGTATGTACTCACATCGAGTAACACCCGCATGGAACCCAAGCCCTACTTGGGTTCTGTGTGGGCAATACTCTATGCAGGGGGTTTATATTATATCTTATTTTCTTCATAGTCCTCAGCCACTAACCCATAAAATGCCAAGTTAAGTTTTCGAGGTTTATTTTCATACATTCTTGTTGCACACATTTATATTTTAGGTGATTTTTACCCGTTAAAGAAAATGTTTGTAAATAACAGATACAAAATGTCAATGAATACATACTTCCCTTTAAACTTATTAATTCCCCTCCAGTACGAATGCATCTACTCGATGATAAGAAATTTCGTGGCTTGGTACGACCGACGTGGATCTAGGGTGAATTCATGGGGTGGAGCTCCGAAGGACAGTGAAAAATGCATGTGTGGAGTGACAGGTGAATACCCAAGGCCGTAAGCCTTTTACCGGAATCTAGCTGAAAAGTGTGGGCTAAACTGTTATGCCACATGTGCGTGTAGCGATTTATAAGCATCCCTGTGTCGGTGCATGCTGACTTTCAGCAAAAATGTGTCTATTTCTTCTGACCTTGGTGATTTCAGTATCTCAAAGTACACATCAATTCTACAGTGTGAGTCAGAATAAAATGTTACACCTTTTGAACTGAGTATTGCTTTAAAAATGTGGGATAAACATAGTATTTTTAGCAAGTATAAATAGAAGTATATATTCCTTTGTTGTTTAGTAACATTTATTTCATTCTTGTCGTTAGGGTTGAGTGCACAATAGCCATTGTTTGAAAGATAGTCAAAACTCATTTGCGCTAAGTCATATGATTACCTGCTGAAAATAGCAAATTTCACACAAACAACGAGCTTAAGTTTATTCATATGTTTAATCAAGACAAATAAACATGATAACCAACATATACAAAATTAATAAAGCCAGAAAACATAGCATTCAGTGATCTTCACTGAACAGTCCTTTTTCATAGTCACTTTGGGCACTTGGACATAGCTTTCAATCTTCCACATGGCATCCGTTTCTTTCGATGCATTTCTGAGCTCGATGGAGCATCGCTGCCATGGCCCTACGAAGTGTCTGCCTGTCTTTTCGCAGATTGGTTGCTTCTCTGATGATTCGTTGCTGCAAGTCATCCAGGTCTGCAGGTAGGCTGCTGTACACCTTGGACTTCAGGAACCCCCAGACGAAGAAGTCCACGAGTGTTAGTCTGGAGATGTTTAGCATTAGCTTCAACAGCCCCTCGTCTGATTTGGAATAACTCAATTATCATTACAAAAGGCTTGCTCATTGTGTAGTGAAATCCAAAGCAGGCAAAGCATTGTTGATGTTGGCGCGAATGGGTTTTTACCAACACACATTAATTGATTTATATAGAGTAAATTCATTACTGATTCCCCACAAATGTGGTATTAAATAAAACTGGTTATTATATCTAACTGTGGTGCATGATATTTCTATCATATTTGTAATATAAGCATTTAAAGAAGTGTACCACAGATTTTCTGACTCGCACTGTAGTGTATTATAATATGTACATAATCACCCTGTCCGAATTGCCTCCAGACGATGTAATCACACGACCAAAAATCAACTTTATCTAATACTTTCTACTTTGTAAAGCGAAATAAAGGAGGACGAATTCTGACACTTTGCTACAAATTAAAGGTGTTTTTCCCCCTCGTAAAAACGTAATACTTAAGATATCCACAATATGAAAAGACCACCTCATGGGCAGAATATGAGGTGACGTTTTGCCCGAATACTGATCATCAGGGCCCCGTTTCATAAAATTTGTCATCAATGACAAGTTGTAATAACTGTTAGAAGCTACTAAAATCCTTGCATTTGATTGGCTGATAGCAAATTTGTCGGTAAAAATGATCGTAAAGACGCTTGACAAAACGCCCCCTTGATTTCAGGTACCTGCCAGGATGAAAAGACCGTGTGTAACTGCAACCTGAACGACCGAGTGTGGAGGGAAGATTCGGGAAACATCACGGACAAGGCTGACCTACCAGTAACCGCTGTACGAGCAGGAGACACGGGGTCTCTTGCCGAAAAAGCCTACATTACACTGGGTCCTCTGGTTTGCTGGGGTGCAAGTCAGGCACCAGTTATATCAGGTAAGTTCTTCTAGGTTAAACAAAGCAAAAGTAGTTGTAGAGTAGTAGATTTGATTTTTGTCCAGAATTTGGGGGTTTTCGTAAAGCTAGCACAAACAAATTAAGTCCTGATCTTTTTGGAGAACTTGTTAGAGATAATCACAGAAGTAGCAGAATTTTAAGTTATTTTATAGGGGTTTTTGCGTCGGAAGCATATGAGTAAAGAAAACACAAGGCCTGCTGCTTATACCAATTCACAAACTCACACAATCAACACAATCCCACATTATCACCGTACACACTCACACCAGCCTGGCAAAACCCCGTGAAATCAGTCCTTGTAGAACAAATGTTTCCTTTTATGTTTTAGTTTCTTTTCTTCATGTCATATTTCTGCATAAACAAGCATATCTAAATTTTGTCTACCAAAAACAAAACGTAACAAAATAGAACAAAACACAAAACAAATAAGAAAATAAACAAAAGAACTGCTGTTGGAGTTGCTAAAAGGACGGTGAGGGGTTGAAATCCCTTTTCAAACGTCAGTTCTAAAACTTTCCCGAATTTGATACAACTCGTGAAGTAAGGGGGGGGGGGGCGGATATATACATACACTCATATACCCCCCCCCCCCCCACCCCCACACACAACTAAGTATAAACAAATCGAAGCTCGAATGAACAGCTCATTTTTTCACTAAAACCAAGTTTTATAAGATTCAGGGCATCAGATAAAATATGTTGCAGAAGCTAAATTTTAAACCGCATTTTTATTTATTATCTATTTATCTATTTATTTACATCAGTGAAGCCATAAGTGGGTTTATAAGTAGGCCTACCATTTAATATGGTGGAAATACGTCCACTAGCTAGTAAATGACATCTTTATAACGGTGAAATAACTGGCATTAAGTGAAAGAAATGTCGACTTAGAAGGATAAAGTATGAAATATTTTTTGACTGGTTTATTATACCGGACTGCTAAGATAGCATGTGTATGCTTGTAAGTAAGCAACCAGGGGACCAATGGACTATGGACTATGTAATGAGGATTAATGGCTTACCAAAGGGCACTCGCGTATCCACCTGGTTTCGAACCTGGGTCCTCCAGGTACGAGTCTACTGCTGTACCACTGAGCCATCGCGCCTCCCTTATGCCACCGTATTTTGTTTAACATGTTTCTTATGTATGTTCTCTGTTGTGAAGGAAAGCCAGTAGCGATGGTTAAGTCGATCATCCCAGGCCCCCGGGTTACGAAAAGATCAGTAACAGCAGAAGGTAAGTAGTCACTTCAACCATGTTTTTGCTTTGCTTACGATTGCTTTTAAAGGGATTCGGTAACTAAATTGTCTAAACATTCTTCTTGAAAAGAGGTAGACATGACATTGGTTTTCATTAAGTTTAGTTTTTGGTCCTGCTAAGATCACACATGTCTCCATTTCTGTTAAAGCGGAGTTCCCAGACTCTGTAGAGTCAACAAAAATGGCAGTGCCATCGGCTAATTGTGATATTACAATGCTGTCTTCGATGACAGCTAGGTTGTTCGAGCAATAACTTTAACTTTTATGTGGGTATTTTGATTTAACCTCACAGCCATGACCTCAGCCACCAATATAAAGAGGAGAGGTGATTGGGGACAGCCCTGCCTTACACCTTGTTCTATTTTAAAATCCTGGGAGACCCAGCCGTTGTTAATGACTCTGCCGATCGCATTATTATAAGTGTCTTGACCCACTTTTTAAAAGTTTCTTTGAACATAAGTCTATCTAACAGAAGAAGGAAAGCATGACTAATATTATCAAATGCCTTTTTAAAATGCCCGGGGAGTTTGTATAATTGCAATAATCAATGTCTAGAACAAGACGAATATTATGTACAGAAGTTTTAAATACCCAGTCTGATCAGCAGAGACTATATTTTCTAGAACACTGTAAACGTTTTTGCGAGGATTTTGTAGTCAATGTTGAACAATGATATCGGTCTCCAGTTTAATATCTACAATTCTCTTGTCTCCTTTCTTATGCAACAGTGTTATAACAGCCTGCTTCTGGCTTTCACGCAATTCTTGTTCGTTGAAACCCTCATTTAAACTATCAATCAACAAATATTTTAAGTCATTCCCAAAACAAAATTACAAAATTCTGCAGTCAGACCATCACCACCTGGAGACTTGTTATTTCTCATTGTTTTTAAAGCTTCAAAACATTCTTTTTCTGTTACCGGTCCTTTACATAACAAGGCATCTTCTTCAGAAAGAGTAGTTAAATTCGTAGTTCCCAAATAGCTTTTAATATCAGAAAGTTCACATTTAAAAAAAAATATAATTCTTTGTAATATTTAGTTATTTCTCTAATAATTTTCTCCTTGCCAGTAATCATTTTTCCATTTTTGTTAATACTATCAAATTCTTTCCGTTTCCCATTTTTCTTTTCTAAATTGAGAAAATAATAAATATTAATATTAATATTATTAATAATAATAATAATAATAATAATAATAATAATAAAAAATAATAACCAGTGGCGGATTTAGGGGGGGGGGCAATCTCAGACCGTATACATTGTGCCCCTTTTTGGATTGTGCCCCCCCTTTAGAACTGATAACCCCCTTTTTTCCCTTTTTTTTGCTTGTCAGAGAATTATGCAGGAAAATTGACCCCCCCCCCCCCCCCCCACTGAGCGACTTTTGGAGGGCTGGCGAGAAGAAACAAATACGAATTTCCCTCCAAGCAGTTCTCCAAAGTTGACAGCCATGCATTTGTGTGCCCCCACCACTGTTTTTACAAAATACTCGATCCGCGCCTGTAATACCAACAACAGTATTACGAAAACGTCAACGCACCCTTTCGGCAAAACGGGGTGGGGGTTTGGACGATTGGGGGCGTTCCAGTCAACGCGACTCTAGTGTCCCTGTATTAAAGAGTTGCGACATGGACGTCCCACTTTTCTGGAAACAAAATGGCGTTCGAATTCTTTCAATTGAGAACACCCAGGTGCTCATCGGAATTGAATAGAAATGTTACGTAATAGTGGAAACAAAATGGCGTTCAAATCCCCAGTTGTCGCAACTCTCTAATACAGGGACACTACGCGACTCGATCCGACGCTCCCAACGCACCCTTTCGGCAAAACCCGGGTTTTTATATTTTGACGAATGTTGGCGTTCTAGTCAACGCTATTTCTCTCTATTTATCTGTGCTTTCAGATGTCACTGTGGAGTGCAGCAGTACTACTATGACGGTATATATTCGAAAAAATTTGCTTAACCAGCGTTTCGAACCCAATAACCTAAATTTCCTCGACGAGTCCTGCTTTGGGTTCAACCACGATCCTGATCGGATTGCCCTCTCTAGTCGATACGATACTTGCGGTTTTACGTCTGAGGTATTTTGAAACCCTTTCATATTCGGAGGGTACTCGTTTTCTGAAGGTTCGTAATTCCGAAACACAAATTTCGCATAGCAGGGGGTTCATGATTCCGAAAGTAAAATAGGGTTCATATTTCTGAATATTTGATGCATTACTCGTCTCCGAAGGTTCGTTGTTCCGAAAATGAAATAGGGCTGGTAATTCCGAAGGATCGTAATTCCGAAAATGCAATAGAGCCCTACATAACTTTTCGGAATTACGAACCTTCGGAAATATGAACCTTGTGAAAAACGAACCTTCAGAATTATGATCCTTCAGGAAAACGACAATTCTGGCTTTTGGTTTTGGATGCATACATGGAGTAGGCTATTTCCTACCCTCTTTTGTTTCAGATAATATTGAGTTTGCTTTGCAAAAATAATTTCTAATGAAACAAATTAAACATGGTTTCATCTTGCTCCATTTATACAAAAAGATACATGTAACATGTACCTTCATGTCACCTTTATGATTTTTGACAAATCTTATGGTAAGTTATATTTTAAAAATTCTAAAATAATAGTAATAGTAAAAAGAAGTATTGTTATAGCCCATTCAAAATTTTATTTCTTTAAAAAGTATGTGAAAGGAAATGAGGGAATAATGGTTGCGTAACTTAAATCAAAGTTCCCCAGAGATGGCCTCCCTTTTTGAAATTTTTGCAAAGGCTGAAAAAATGTCTCCGCTGGGAATCGAACCCGGGTCCTTGGCTTATTAGAACGCCAATGCCTTAACCACTAGACCACGGAGACGGGTCAGTGGTTTCGACAACACCAAATTCAATTGACCGACATATTGACAAAAATTAATCTTCAACCTTATTAATTCATTCCTTTGTCGGGGGCAGGTGAGTTTTGAACAAAGACAAGCCGCGTGCCTCAGCTGGATCCAAACCAACGCTTTGATATACATGTATACATTAGAATAATTAGTAACAATATTGTAAGGAAATAACATATACAACAGCTTTGGCAACTCTCGTGGAAATAAATACAATGTAGCTCCAGCAGCTTCGTCCAGCGCACAGTGCACTGATTATCTGTAAACCTCACCATCCACATAGGTTCCCAACACAGACCATGATTTGACAATATATGAAAGTTCATTGTGTTTTAATTCGAAGCTAACCAAGCGCCTAGAATGTTATAGTCGGTAACAAACAAATGTCGACTTTCTACCATCACCCAAAATAGCAGGTTGTCGTTATTGGCCCAGCCCAGCCGATAAGGGGCTAATGTCACCATGTGTAGTGGCAACAGGGACAAGTTGTGAGATTGCGGACCCTGTCGGCCAATAGCGCAACAATGCTACATGTATTTTGGGTGATAGTGGAAAGTCAATAGTTGTCCTTACGTTTAGTATTATGGCGTGCGTTTTTATTTCTAGTTTAGACCATTCTCTAATAACTCGTTACAATCATGAAGCGACATGTTACAATTATTGATAAATGACAAGGGCTTGTGTAGTGCTGCAAACGACCATGAACCCACTATTACCTTCTACAGCGGGGATTCCAACTCTAATACAAGATAATTCCTCCACATTCTTAAACAGTGTTGAATGTTACCAATTCGTTTTATCAATGGTATAATATCTATAGGCAACTGCTGATGACATCATCTACTCCAACACAATTTCCTGCACTGTTATACACCCTGAGGACGCGGTCATCACCCGTCATATCTGCGACGTTCACATCGACGTGCGATGCCAGTTACCTCGCCGACAGGTATTGAGTCGGTGGTATAATCTTACCATTGCTCCTTTGGAGATCGAAGAAGTTGGATACGGGACATTCATCGTGGAGTTCGAGCGATACACTAACAATAACTTCAACCAGCTGCACGACAACGCTGCAGCAGTTCCTCTCCAGAGGCGGCTATTTTACGCTCTCAAGCTAACATCGAATTCGGATATCACTCTGTTCGTCGATCACTGTTGGAGCACTCCCTCTGCGGATCCGTTAGATGATACACAGTATGATCTCATCAAAGATGGGTAAGAAAGGGGATTTTTTTTTTCTTCGATGTAATAAAAAGAAGAAAATATTTGTTCTCAGAATGAAGTCGGGCAATAATCTCATAAAAAAGGAAATTATAATATCATATTTTGAGAAAGGAAAAATTTAAATCATTGTAGTGAACCTCTGATTACCACAAAAGACTTACGTTTACTATTAGAAAAGTATCACCTTATATCATTCTTTTCCTTATATACACTGCTGGTCAAAGGTTTCGGTATACCCTTGATTTTGAGATGGGTTTTACTTCAATGCTTATTACGTCATGCGCTTGGTTGGATACCCACAACAGATGAAAAATAACATTAAAAAATTATGCAGTTTTAAATTACTTTTCTGTTCAAATTCAGAAGAAAGCAAAATATACACTGGGTTTGTCCAAAGTAGCCATATCTTATTTTATTGACTTTCAAATGTAATATTCCATTAATGAATTTCAGAAGAATTATTATTTTAAATGTTTATGCCGTATGCTAGCACAAATGTTGCTGAGACTTCCCTGTTCAGCTCGTCCAGGACGAGATGTTTTAATGGGTTTAGGGTCCAGGGACAGAAGTGCCAAAGCACTGGAATTCTTTAACCGCTTTCGTATATTTCTTGAAACAACACGTAGTATATTCATGGTACGCAATATGCAGGATCTGAAGTTACAAAAATACGGTGATAAAACATGAAATCAAAGACTTATGGGGTGTTGCAAGAAAGTTGCAATCAATTGCAAATCCCCCATTTGCAATCGATTGCAACTATATTTTAAATGTATTTTAAATGGAACTTGCAATCAATTGCAAGACTTGCCACTGATTTGGGGGATCTGCAACTGATTGCAACTTTCTTGCAACACCCCCTTAGAGAGCTTAAATTCTTTATGTGAACCATAAATGATCTATGTGGGACGAGTTGAAAAGAAGTGGCAGAGACATCTTTGGTCTGTTACTGCGAGCATACTGGATGGATGTTTTAAATAATGAAATTAATCATGTGAACATAGTAAATATATTTCATTTACAAGGTAGCTTTAGCAGTGGTAAATTGGAGGGATCTCTTATATATGAGTCTGTTTTCTATCACTTTTGGATACGAAAATGTGTTAAACCGCGCTTGTCATTAGACTGCTTTTCGCCAGTTAAATTCTTTCATGAAAACGAAGAAAGAAAAATAAACTTTAA
The DNA here is from genome assembly GCA_025617745.1 of Heliocidaris erythrogramma. NCBI lineage: Eukaryota > Metazoa > Echinodermata > Echinoidea > Camarodonta > Echinometridae > Heliocidaris > Heliocidaris erythrogramma. Next base: position 25,635,493 of record CM046863.1, on the reverse strand, counting down.
AGTACCAAATCATTATATTAAGTAGATTATCTTTATAAGAATTGAAACATGTAAACTTGCTTTTGAGAGCTTGGAGAAGGTAATTTCACAGGAAATAAAAACTGATGTAAAAACTCGTCACAAATTCCAGGGTTTACCGAAACTGAAACATATACGGTGCGTCCGAGAAAAAAACCCAAACAAAACCCTAAAACAAACGGCTACTGTGACCACACTATGTGCTCTATGACAATAATTATTTATTTTCTAACTAGAAGTATTATGCTTTTAAATGATACCTTGATGGCATCCATCCGTACATGATTTCCGAGCAGCAGCATTTTGAAAATGACATGTAAAAACTCAGTTATGCCGGATTTGGGTAAAACCGTGAAAAAGACGATCACATGCAAAATGACTTAACTGAAATACCAGCTTTAAGAGATATGGTACGTGATATTCGACTGTGTGATGGCATACATTCAATCAGAAATTCATAAAACACGGGAAATAACCAATTTCCGGTGACGGCAGGGGCATACGCCCCTTAAAAATTTCCAGTATCAATAAATATCCCTTAAAAAAATAAAAAGTGCCCTTCATGTGATGGAAAAGATGCCCCTCCTGAGGTGGGAAATTGCCATAATCTTGATATTTTTCTGCCTTATGTGAGCTATCTATCTTGTATTTTCTTTTGATGACAATGGAAAGTGTCACTTACTTTACTTTTATGAAAAATATCAATTTTTTGTCCGCCTTCTTCCTAGAAGAAATTTCAGTTCAGAAAAAAAAAAAAAAAATTCATTTCGACTGCAGGTATCATTTCAATACAAAACATGCCCTTTCTTTACCCCCAGCATTGACTATCCTTTATTGTATGATAAGGACATTATCTTTACCCTCATTATTGAAAACAACAAATGAAAACAGTCTCCTCATAGGGTTTTAAAAGTCATGTTGCATTTGGGTTTTGATCGCATGTGATCCTAACGTTTTAATGGTTTTACCCAAATCCGGCACAACTGAGTTTTTAAAATCAAAATACTGCTGCTCGGTAAAGAATGTACGGGTGGATGCCATCAAGGTATCATTTAAAAGCGTAATACTCCTAGTTTATGAAAAAAATAGAGCACATAGTGTGGTCGCAATAAATCTTTGTTTTAGGGTTTCGTTTTTTTTTATGGGACGCACTATAGATATATATATATATATATATATATATATATATATATATATATAAATTATGTATAACAATGCGCCCTCCCGGCTATTACCATAATGGCTTTATGGCAACACAAGGACTTGGGATCCTTGTTGTGCGGTTACACATTGTGGGGAAGAATTGCATAGTGGAGTCACCAGAGTGCTCAAACTGCGAGCAGCGAGCATAGCATATAATGCTACAGTCACACGGCCATGTTACGGACCTGCGGATGCCTGCGTATATTTGGATAATGAAAATGCGTAATTTTTACCCCCAAATAACGCAAATTTGAGCAAAAGTTACCTATATTCTGCGGACGATACGGATTAGTTACGGATGTTACGTATGAATTACGGATGTTACGGGTAAAACCTGTTGATGAGCCCATCCGCTGCCAACCCGCTGACACATGTCACGGACGACTTACGGATGACTTACGGACGATACGTATGAGTTACGTAGTTTATGTATGGATAACGTATATTTTGCGGATGCTTACGTATATTTCATCCGCAGCAGAATTTTGAGATTTTCAAAATTCACGCTGCGGATCTGCGTATGTCTGCGGATCCTGCGGATTAGGTTACGGATGGATACGGACGTTTTACGCAAAAATACGCAAAGATACGGATCAATACGCATGATACGGAACAATACGCAAATTCTACCTAAATTCTGCGCAAAAGACCTTGCGCGGGAAATTTAAAATAATTTTGAGATTTTCAAAACTTTTTCGCGGAAGACCTCGATTCCTGCGCACTCCCACGGATTTTTACGGATGCACTTACGGATGATACGCATGATACGGATTGCTGCGGATTTCTACGGATTTTTACGGATGCACATCCGCAGACATGCGTATCGCGCGTATCTGTCCGTCTGACCATAGCATAACGCAAATAGTGAACGTCTCACATAGAGACTCTCCACGCAATCTAAGACAGTGCTCAAACTGCATGTGCAGCGAGCGTTAATACAAATTATGTATAACAATGCGCCCTCCCGGCTATTACCATAATGGCTTTATGGCAACACAAGGACTTGGGACCCTTGTTGTGCGGTTACACATTGTGGGGAAGAATTGCATAGTGGAGTCACCAGAGTGCTCAAACTGCGAGCAGCGAGCATAGCATATAACGCAAATAGTGTTTTATATTATATATAGTGTATATATATATATCGTCGCTGAATTCACGAAGTGGCACAACCTCCCGCGGATCTTACAAAACGCATTCCGAGACAAACGCGATTCAGATTTTTGCATATGAAAACAGCAACTTTGACTTGTTGATATAAATTTGATAAATCATATATGTTAAGAAGGAAAAGAATCTTGTCTACCCATTCATGCAGAATAATAGAGTTGTTAGTGTGTAATGTTAGCAGTGCGAGGCTGCAAACATTCGTGTCACGTTGTGCCACTTCGTGAACAAATAATATGCTACTGCTACGCGCCGTATGTGTTTTTGTATGCGCGAAGCGACACAATGATCTGTGCCGCAGCACTACACATTAATTCACGAAGCGATACATTGGATGCGCGCGTGTACCGTGCACGCTATTTAGTCATACGTGCGCTCTATTCACCATAACGTAAAAAAAACGTTTGTGTCACCTCGCGAATTAAATGGTTGGCCTTTTGGAGGTTCGTATCATTTTGATGATACCGTTTTTTTGCAGATTAAATCAAAATTGATACTTGAAACTTCGTTATGTGATAAATGATGGTAAATAGATGCTAAAAATTGAAAAAAAAAATGAAATCTGATTTATTTACATTCCTTCTGGCGTGGATTCAACGACATTATATATATGTAGATATAACCTTTGCAAAGTGTAAGGAAATAACAGCTTTGGAAATTCTCGTGGAAATCAATGCAAAATGTTAAATGATTGTTAAATAATTCCTTTTTCGGGGAAAGGTGAGTTAAGCTAGTGACCCAGATTCGATTCCCGGCAGAGACATAATTTGTCAACCTTTGCAAAAAATTTCAAAGGAAGGGTAGCTCTGGGGAACTTTGATTTAAGCTACGCAACCATTATTCTCTCATTTCCTTTCACATTAAATATATATATATATATATATATTGTTCTTTCTTTTATAGATGTGATACTGACGATACCTTGCAGAGGTACAACAACTTTGGATCCAGGTTTAAGCCGTTTTCCTTCAAGGCTTATAAGTTCATTGGCGACTATTTACAGGTAAATCTGACTGGTATAATCTCAAAATGCATATATTATATATATCTATATATAGTTCAAAAAGTGTTGCAACGGAGATTAAAAATGTATAGAGAGAGAGAGAGAGAGACACTGTTGGCTCTGTTGTCTATATACGCTTGTTGTTTTGACAATAATTACGCGCTATGCACACCATGCTCGGTGCATTTTTGTACTGAAGTATCATTTCATGAAGAAGCCTTATAGGCGAAATATTGAACCTTTTGTGTCTAACGATCTAACGATGTCATTTATTCTGTCTGTCTGTCTGTCTGTCTCTCTCTCTCTCTCTATATATATATTCACACACACACACACACATACACACACGCGCGCGCGCACACATAATAGTTTGGTTCAGAAACATGCTATCAATGGGTTGAAAATACTTTTCTCAGAACATATTTTTCTGAATGAAACATGTTTTGAAATCAGTGATATCATAAAACTACACTGCAAAAACCAGGGTGTTAATTTAACACCATCTCGGTATCCATATTGGGCTACACCAGATAAGTGTCAAAACAACACCAGTTAGTGTTAAAACAACACCAGTTTGATATTGGTCTACACCAGATAAGTGTCAAAACAACACCAGTTAGTGTTAAAACAACGCCAGTTTGATTCGAAACTGGTGTTGTTTTAACACTTATCTGGTGTAGCCCAATATAGATACCGAGATGGTGTTAAATTAACACCCTGTTTTTTGCAGTGTATGTTCTGAGAGAGAAAAAAAAGAAGATTTTAATTCTCCTATTTTGCATTATCGTTTCGAATGGAGACTTTTTCCTTTCATGCTTCTGTTTAATTATATAATAATGGTATATATAATACCATTATATAATTAAACCGAAGCGTATATCCCGCAGTAGAAATGCAAGAATCCCATTTCAAGACGTCGTGATCTTGGTTATCTTAATAACCTAGTCTCTCTTTCCTTTTCCACGGAAGGTGTACATTCACTGTGAAGTGATCACTTGCATCGCGGGAGACAGCAGCTCGAGGTGTTCTCAGGGCTGTGTCAGGCGAGGGAAGCGCGCTCTAGGGACATTACACGGCTCAAATTCTCAGCCCCGCATTATCTCTCAGATTCTTGGTCCTTTCTTAAAAGATGACGATGTCAAGGGTAAGTCTGGGGAGCGTTTCATCAAGCGTTTTGTCCGTGATTTTTACCGACAACTGTTATAAGCTACTGAAATCCTTGCATCTGATTGGCTGAGAGCAAATTATTTTGTCGGTAGAAATCACTGACAATACACTTGATGAAACGCTCCCCTGAAGTATAAGACTGCACACTGGACTCCATAATACTGTAGCAGGACACCGTTTCATAAAACGTGTTATCAATAACAAGTTGCAATAAATGTTATAACCTTCTGAAATCCTTGAGTCTGATTGGCTGATAGCAACTTTGTCATGGAAATGGGGCAGTTATTATTGGTAAGAATTATGAAACGGGACCCTGCTCCCGACACAACCAGTTCAAACAAAGGCTAGGCTTCACTTAAGACATTAGGGTCAAATTAGAGTTTGTGGTTTCAGAACAACAATCGGTTGCATTCGTTTGCTTCGAAAATAAATGAAATGCTATTCGACCAAATATTTTGAACTTGCAGACCTTAGGTCAACTGAAATGTTCTAACTATCTAACTATTTAAACACAGTATCTGGACATTATTTCATGCTTTTGAGATGGGATTAAATAATTTTGGAAATTTATACAAACAGCATAAAGATTCAACTTCCATCGTTTGTATTTCTAGAAAATTACATTAACTACTATTCTAGACTAGTGTCAATAAGATATATTTGTTTTTTTAGAAGAAAAAATCATTACCATATAGACCTTACAGAAAAGAAAATCATTCTGTATTATCGTCAAGGATGGGAAAATATGAAGGCTGGCCAGGAATCTAACTATTCTATCATGACCGCTTTGGGTGCTGCAACCCTCTGTATCTTCATAGGCATGGCCGCCATGTACGCCGGCATGAAAGCTCGAAGGAAGAAGTCCTACGGAGAACCGTACTAGATGATGGAAAATATTCCAGTGATAAATGGATAACTGCTCCGAGTGACACATTGTATCAATATGAACGAACATATAAAACAAATTAAGTTTGTAGTACTAGCCCTCGCTTTTGTAAAGAATAAAGCGGGGGAATGAGGTTTAATCGTAGAGTGTAGTGGTCCATTAATTTACGTATTGAAGAACTTACTGGAGTGCAATTTGCCTTGACAAACCTAATATCCTAGCAAAGGTTATTTCTCGCACTTCTAAAACAAATGATTAATAATGTTAATCGAATAAACAGAAACCCAAAAATAAACAAGTGGAACATTTACTTCATTCAAATGTTAATGAACAGAAATAGAAACATGATATTGCCAGGTATGGATTCACCAATCAGTTAAATTTTCTTTAGGCCTATGACTATATTTTGCTTTTATCCTTTATCTAGCTTGTTTAGCTGCTCACGTTGGTCATCCATACGTAGTCAATAAATATCTATATATATATTATTCATAATAATCAGAAAACCTGAGAAATGAAACTGTATTATATTCCTTGTAAAGCACTGTCAGACTTCATTCTCAGAAGTAACTTTAATTTTTGCGTTTCATTACGGACACTTAACATGTCTTTACATCTTTAAACTTAATATGATACTTTACACCCAAAACGTGTCTACACTCGTCTTTGGTTTATTTTATGTAGAGATAGTATAAAGATATTAATTGCTTTGAGGGGCAAGGTTAAAACTATTGTCCAAGGTGATCTAGAAACGGTACTGTGCCACGGGACGACACATAGGGGCATAGTGCAGTATCGAGATCAACGGGGAGCTATATTTTTAACTATGACCCGAAAGTAAGCAGTCAATATTTCTTTTATATACCGCATGTGGATCCTCAAATAGGGATATTTCGACAAATATGCCTGTCAAAATGTATTGATTTACAGCTAACTTTACCAATGTAGGAGTTGTGCTTGTGTCTCACTACGCGTATCATGAACACTTATTGAGTCGTTGCCATAGGTCCTTGCATGAAACGTGCTAGTAGAACTATGCCCGGTCAATAGTTTCGCGAATAACATGGCTGTAATTTGACCATTCAGAGGCCTAGAATCTTAAGATGCGGTATATGAAATTAATTGCGTATTTTGACATTTACAATTTTACATTGTGATTCTTTATCCGACTCGCTTATACTCCATCAGGAGTGTTAAGCTGTCTAAGTTCAGATCCATATAGACATGTTTTAAAATAAACATTAAATATTTTCTTTGTTTTGAATTAAAAGGAGATTTTTCTTTATGTTTTTCCGAAATATGAAGGTAATTATAACTTAGTTTAGATAGATCTCTATTTCTATCTTCTGTCCAATGTTTAAAAACTGTAAAATATAAATGATGGTTTAATTTTTGAGCTCAAAGACAATATGAAGCGCATCTTAAATGCTAACCGACATCTTCGTATATAGTATAGTTTATTTAGTTTTAGTTGGAGATCAAATTAAATAATTGTATGTAATATTTTTATTCCTTATATATCCGAAACGTCCTGTACTACATTTGTTTCAAGTTGAACCCACATACTATTTGTAGCATTAAAATTACTCCTGTTATATTACATAATAAAGAACCATTTTGTAATATCCTGTACTTGGTTATACCTTTTGTTACGATTCATTCCTTGGTGTATGGGTTTGTGTGTGTGTGTGCGTGTGTGTGTGCAATTGGAATAAAATTTGGGGAATATGTCCTCATAATGTTGCTGTTTTATCGATGCGTACATGAGCCAGATGTTCCATGAAATTAAATTTGTTGAATACGTCTTCATATTGTTCCTCTTTTATCAATGTATACACGAGTCTGGTGTGTTGAGGTTCCTTTCCTGGGCCCCGTTTCATAAAACTTGTTATCAATAACAAGTTGCAATAACTACTATAAGCTACTGAAATCCTTGCATCTGATTGTCTAAGGGCAAATTTGTTATAGAAAAGTGGGGTTGTTCTTGACAACAAGTTATATAAAATGTGGCCCTGGTTTCCAAAAAATCTGAGAGTATATATCTGAAAGGATCTTCAAATAAGCCAGTTCGTAATTGACCCTGAAATGACCCCTATTTGTACGCGCACGCGCATTTGTTGTGGTGGAGGCGCTATTTGTTTAACATGTAAATTCATACTGGTGTGCGCCCAAATGACAGCATATTTAGGTCGCTAATTTACTTGGTACAAATGAACTTTATCTGCACATGCGCAAATTGTAATTACGAGCTGGCTTATTGAGGCCACCAGTCATCTGCGGTGTGCTCGGAAGCGCGTTGCAGAGTCGCCCAACAGAGGTTTAGAAAATCCCTATATGCAGAATCTTATCGACTGTTTTGCAGCTTCAGGAATTCGAGCACAGGTAGATATATGTGAAAAGAGAGATCTCATCGTTCAGTGCGAGACAGTGTGTACAAAAGGCATTGGGGAAATCGTGGGAATTGAACCTGTTAACATTTATTAAAAAAAAAATAATGATGTTGATATAATCATTTCAAACTTTTGTCATTTGAAAGTTGTTTTATATGATGAAGCATTCAATTATTTTAAAGATGATTGAGATGGACCATGATTATTTTTTGAAAAATGTATATCAACAGCAGAACGACTTTGCAAGCTTTTCCGAATGCCTTTTGTACACACCGCCTTGCATGAAGCTCTGAGGGCTATATTATTCGTCGTGCGATATATAGGCTGGTTTTGGCATATTTTACCGGTAAATACATAAATAAATACATATCCTCTCTAATGCACGTTTATTTGATCTGTTATTAATCTAATCTTCAACACAAAGAAAGATTTAAAAGATTTAACTTTACAGCACCTTATACCTGTTAGCATTAAGTGTTTTTAAAAGTGAATTGGAAGAGCTTTTGGGTTCTCCAAAATGGTATATAGGCTTAAAAAAAGGAATACCACATTATGTTTTATAGTAAGTGCAAAAATACAGGATTCATAAAACTAAGTTCGGACAAAACGGAAAGAAAATGATTTTCAGTTTCATATTTGAGAGGACGTTTGTCATAACCCCCCTTTTTTATTTATTTATTTATTTTTTATCTTGAAACGTTTTATTGGTCAGAATACGGTACAGAATATGAATTACATTTGTTTTGCAGAAAATAAATGCACATTTACATTGTGACGTGAAAAAGGTGTCATTCATCTGTATACCACCGGCCGCACCGACGAGACCACCATCAGACCGACAATAAACCGGAAGAGAGCAAAAGAGAAAGAGATATTTACTAGTGTCAAGTGGGAGAGTAAACCCTCAGAATAATAAAAAAGTGGCTAAGTTAATATTTATTAAGAGTAATTCATGAAGTTAGGAAATATGAAAATGTATTTGAAACAACAAAATGTATTTAACATTGGAATATCATTTGCATCTAGGAAAATAGCTTCCATCGTTTCTATTAACACACATACTGCGGGAACTGGGTGGCTGCTGTATTAAGCATATGGGAGTTCAAGAATTCAGTAGCCAAGGGGTTAAGATCAGTACGTTACCACTCATATGCCATGCTGCCCTGTAATGATCTTCAATTCAATCCAGTTTATTACTTTTATTATCCATTAATATCAAATTGATTTTTATTTCGTTTCCATGCATATAACACAAAAAACACAAAGATAATGAATAAAATATTGTAGAAAATGCAATCTTCGCATGTTTTGCAAATGAAATTGAAATAAGGTAGCACGTTAGGGAAAGAAATCTTTGTTATCTTAATTTCATTTTGATTTAAAATGAAAATGGCATAAATTTCGAATCGTAAATGTTTTTACTGGAATTTATTAATCAACATTTTTTCCTTCGAATATTACGTGCTTTTTATATACAACACCATCATACATTACCTAGGATGAGCATGCTGAATGAGGCCAAAAATATTTGCAAAGAAATCCTTAAAATCTGGTTCAGTACAAATAGGTTTTTCATTTCTTGTTTGTTTGGTTTTGAACATCAAAAGTAAAAGACATTATCATTTACATATATAAAACATCATGGATAAAATTGAAAAAGTTGACTTGATATCAAGAAAAAAAAAATGAATGAAATAAAATCAGCATCCCCAAACGTTTCACATACACTGCATTTTCAAGGTGTATTTATCATGCTAACCACATTTTTTTCTCAAGCAAATAAACAGCAACGATAACAACAACAAAATTATGCGGACGTTTTACAATTATATAAATACATGCACATTTTTTGTGACTCAGTTCATCGAGAATTCCAATTCAATAACAGACTGTAAGAACACAGTTAATCAACATATTTTGCGGTTTCCTGAGCATTGAAAAAAAATCCTCAAAACAAGTCTACCATTTACACTGATCATAAATGCGAAAGTGCGTTGACACGAACGTAACATAAAATCGAGTGCTGGACGACAACGGTAACATGGTAACAGGGGACCGGACCCCCCCCCCCCCCCCAATTCTTTATTCTTTTTGAGGGGGATTGGATCCCCTTTACTTTTATGTTCGATACCCCTTCCCCAATCAGATCCCCTGATCTAAACAAAATTGTGGTGACAATACACCATTAAAACAAATTTGGTAAAATCTGGCCCAACGGGGAAATTATACGTCTAAATTCGCTTTTCATGTTACCTTAATGGGGTCGAGAAAACTGAGCCTTCGTGATTATATCACCGCTTCATATGAAGGCATAAAGATTGAATTAGTTTCTGCTTCCATTGACATAAATCGTGCTGTTAATTTATTCCTTTTTATTTATTTATATTTATTTCTGTATGATATCTTGTTTTCCAAGGAAGCCAGGATAGACGTAATATCCAGAAAACAAACTATGGCAAGGTAATCTTCATTTCTAATGCTAATTATAATAGTAATAACAATAATACAGTAATAATAATAATATTGATGATCCCATTAATATTAAAAAAACACATAATATTGATGATAATATTAATATTAATGATAATAATACTATCAATAATGATAATAGTAATAATAGTAATAATGATAATGAGAATAATAATAATAATAAGCTATAAAGTTTTCGTATTCTCTGATATACCATAATCTACTGCAATATATATCTATGTTATCAAAACTTACTCATACTTAGCACAAACACTTTATTTGCTTAGTACACAAATACAAGTTTCCCATCCACGAAATTCTCATTGTCAATGTTAAGGAAATTTAAGGTTGCTTAATCAAGCATAAATTGAGCTGGTAAATGACATAATTGTGGTTCAATTGTGAATTCTACACCGGAAAGATACGTCATAACCAGTCAATATTGAACTACATATTGGTGTCAAGTTTCCTATAGAGTAGGACTTTGAGGTACTTTCAAGCAGTGACTTCAGAGATACTTACCACATTATGATCTTTATAGGATCACATCATTGACCTAAATTTGTTTCTGATTGGACCTGGAGTCGCTTCGCCGTCAAGACAATAAAATAAAATCACCCCTCGTTGATGAAGCATAGTTGACATTCTTTTGGAGTCATCTGTTTTTCTATAAAATAATTATGCACCTGGAAACAAGGGGTCACTTTTTTCCAGCAGCGCAATTAATCATCGTAGAAAAATATTCTGTCTCCGGGAGCATGCAATAACAGCAGTAATAGGCCAATGGGGATACTGGCTAAACTTGAAGAATGCCGTTGGCAATGAATTAATGTAAGAACCAAGAACATACAAGAGGACATTATACGACTTTTGAGACGTAACTCCGTGTGATTTTAATCAGTCATCGCCTTTATACAAGGAACCTCTTCGTCGACTCCTTCTCCAGCACACCTATCCATTACATCGTTCCCGTATACCTGCTTTATCGAAGAGAAATGCTCCAATTCCATTTTAGATATGAAATAAATAAATCTGCATTGGAATAGACATCAATACGAGAATACACAAGACAGTGGCCTGTACTTATAGCGAAGAAGAAGAAGAAGGAAGTGGGACTTTTCCGACAGTTTGATTTCAGATAAAAACAGGTAAACACAATATCAAGGTAAGCATAGAGTCATATCTTCCTTCCCTCTAATTTGCAGTATTAATAGATTACAGGCCATCACTCGACCGATTACAGACCATCACTAGACCTATTACAGAAATCATATGATTTGTGGGAGAATTTATATTTTCTTGCGATTACTTGCTTGGATTGTTGAAGGTATCATTGCCGCAATTTTATATGAATTTATTAGAAGTGTGGATATATACAGAAGATTTTCGATTTAAATCAGAAACATAGAAAGGGAACGAGATATTTTTGAACAATAAATTTATACGAGTTGAAGGAAAATGCATATTTGACCCAAAATTATGTTAACACACATTTTCGAACCTGAATAAATACAAACCGGCTAGACAATGAACAGCAGTGATGAGTGAGCGAAGACAAGCGCAATGTGCGTTAGAAAAAGGACTTTGCCATTTACTTTTTATGCCCTTTTGCTAAATATTTCAGAGTAGGCCTCGTGGACGTTGTTTACAAACTAGTGAAGCCTAGTGCCAACAAAAGCAACGACTGTTTTTCATCATCAGGCAGCTGATTCATATCCCACTTTATTTACAGAACAAAAAAAAAAAGAAATCTTGATATCTTGCTATTTAACCTCTTAACACGTAACCCAAGTCATTTTGCTTGCATAAAAGAAAGTATACATGGGTTTTAACGGTCACTCTATTCTGCCGAGAATTCAATTTAAACTATTTTAGCCATGCCGTTCAAGTTCATGATCTGTACATTGAAATCCATCTCGGAAACATTTAAATTCGCATTTCAGGCAGTCAAATTAACATTCTTTTCATTCAAATTCATAGGTCACGCACGTAATTCATAAAACCTTCATTTAATTCAGCATCGCATTGTCACGTGATTTTGCTACAAACTTGTTCCTGCGTTCGAATTCAGTTTGGAGCATCCGATTTAGCGTGTTGTGCATTAAATTTAACTAGTTTTTGTGATATCTTTCCATTGGCTCGTATAATGTGTGTGAAATGGTATTTGTCATTCAAGATATGGCCTACACGATTTTTGTTATTGCGTATTCTAAAGATCTAATCGTTTGAGCGAAATTACGTCTATGCATTTTTGTCATGTAGATGAATATATATATATATATATATATATATATATCATGTAAATTCATAATGTTCCACGTATTGGCATAGGCTATGATGATATCAAAATAAAGGATGACTGAAATGCATTGATTGCCAATTACAGAAATTTTATATACATGTTTATATACATGATATATATATCATGTATATAAACATGAAACAACTGTAGGTCCCGAGAAAGAACTGATATATATATATATATATATATATATATATATACATACCTCTAATGGGTACATTAGGAGGACAGTTTTTGTTCTTTTTCTTTGTTCAACTGTCGACCTAATGTACCAACTGTCTACCTAATGTAGGGGTCGCTATTATGACGAAATAAACTGCATTGTTAGGTGTCGACCTAATGTACCCTTTAGTAAAATATATATATATATATATATATATGTATATATAAACACCTATCGGGTACATTAGGAGGACAGTTTTTGTTCTTTTTCTTTGTCCAACTGTCGACTTAATGTACCAACTGTCGACCTAATGTAGGGGTCTCTATTATGACGAAATAAACTGTATTGTCAACTGTCGACCTAATGTACCCGTTAGTCAAATACACACACACACACACACACACACACACATATATATATATATATATATAAACGACTAATGGGTACATTAGGACGACAGTTTTTGTTCTTTTTCTTTGTTCAACTGTCGACCTAATATACCAACTGTCTACCTAATGTAGGGGTCGCTATTATGACGGAATAAACTGCATTGTTAGGTGTCGACTTAATGTACCCGTTAGTCAAATATATATATATAATTTCCTTGTATGACACACTAAATTTCAGAACACATTTTAGAACACAAGAAGACATTGAAAGCTCTTTTTGCTATTTCATGCAGGAAATAATGATAAACGACAACCGTAGTGCTCAGTGAAATTAAGGAATTTAATACTTCCAGGTACCCACTTACTACACCTGGGTCGAGTGTGGCAAATGTTGATAAATGTATTAGCAAAGTGGTCTAAACCATTAAGGTTGTGGGGGGGGGGGGAGCTATTATCCTGTGGGATTATTATTCTGAGAGTAAATTATTGTTCCAGAGGTTAGCTTTCCTCCTCTCGTCATAAGTTAGCTAGTGAAAATCACCTTCCTAGTTCCAGTACAAATGCCCCCCGAAAGGATAAACGATATACATGTACATGTACCCCTCCCCCAACAACAACAACAACCAAAACAAAAAATAATAATATCAAAGGAGTAGTAGATGTTTCAAGACCAATTTTGATAGTTTCTCGTTCTGAAGAAAAATACATAGTGGAGACATTTAAGAAGATAATTGTCTCTGAACACCGCACCTTAAGATTTTAGTTTTTCCGCTTTCTTTGATTAGAAATGGCGTCACAAGGAGGCATCCCTGATCATCTTCTCTTCAAGCTAGCTGAAGACATCGAGACTAGTGAGCAAGTGGAGGCTTTTGGAAGGACGCTCGGATTCAAAGCAGCAGCGATCAACAGATACACCGAGACTAACAGGATAGAAGGACGGGTGACGTGTAAGGGAACACGTGACATGCTGTTTGACTGGAGGCAGACAATGGAGCCTTGCTACCAGCATCTCAGACTGAAACAAGCTCTCCTTGACGCCAAGCTTGTTATGCTTGCTGATACTTATCTCAAGGAAACAACAACTGTTCCAGGTGAATCTATTGGCCCGGCATTTGCAAGTGATTCAGGTGTTACTGACCCCCGATGGAGAGGAAACACGTTATACAATTATAAATAATACTTCTTTAGTGAGATAGGCAATGGGTTAAAATTTTAACAGACAAGTATTAAACAAAGAAAGCAAAATAACCCAAGTCAAACATTAACTTAAGATGGTATTCTAATAATTAAGTTAAACGGGGCGCTTGGTCTAAAATCATGTTTAACTCCATTTGTTTACTGAAATCTACGTACGGATCCATATCTAAAAAAAAATTAAAAAAAATGAATGAATGAATATAACTTTCAAACAGCTACCGAAGTCATGGTTTATACGGTGATGGTATGGTCATCTTAAAAGAGAAAGAAAAAAAAAAGAACTGTCTCTTATGCTTGAATCATTTCAGATATCTACAGCTTGAAGATCTCAAAGTCCTTGACTGTTATTCGGTGTCGTGAAAAACTGACGAATAAATATCTCAATTCATTATGCAAAATACAAATGGCTCCCTGGGATCCAAAGGATTATGCTGAGTTCAAAGACATGCACACGGTCGTCACTATGGTGAAGAAGGATGTGCATGGAAAAGTTACTGGGAAGAAAGAAATACTTCAGGGGTCAGTTTCTGAAATCTTTTCAACGAAAGTAAACGGCAGGTTACCAGTTCGAATCCTCATTTCGGCCCCCGCTGGACGAGGGAAGACAACGGCCGTCGCTAAGATGGCTTACGACTGGGCTCTTAGAGTGCAGGGATCACCACTGGAAAATTTGCCTCTCCTTTTTGTTGTGAAACTGCGAAATACCCTCCAAGAAACATCAATTGCAGAAGCGATCATAACTCAGCTATTGAGTGACGTTGAAGATCTAACACAAGATGGGCTACATAGCTTCATCAAAGAAAACCAGCATATTTGTCATATCATACTAGACGGGTTAGATGAATATGCGGGTATTAATGCTTCAAAACAGAGTCTAGGAAGCAACATTGTCAGTGTGATGCTGTGGGAGGAATATCCAGAGTGTCGAGTCCTTGTTACAACACGCCCTCACCTAGATAACTTCTTTCATCAAGGGGAACTTCCAAGGGTGTACACAAATTTTTGGATTGAAGGGTTCTCCGACTGGCGATCAAGAGAGTACATCGACAAATTCTTTGCTTCGACTACGAAACCCTCTAACGGAGAAGGACTGAAGGTGTACCTCGATGGCCAACCATTGATTAACGAACTTGTTTTAACACCTTTATTCTGCCTCATGGTGTGTCACTTATGGAGCGAGGGGCTACTGGGGAATAATACTACAACTCAAACAGAACTGCTTGACAGCTTGAATATATTCTTGCTTCACCATGCAAATGCGCGATCAAAGTCAAGAGAGAAGATTACAGCAAACGAACTAAAGGGAATAATTTGTAAACTGGGTAAGGTTGCTTTAGCTGGTCTACTTGACGATGCTAAAAAGCTAGTGTTCACGCCCAGTGACTTCCGAAAGGTCCCTGCTATCCTTGATAGAGCATGTGAGCTTGGAATCATATCCAAGGCTACTGTATCATCAACACGCCTTCCACAATCCCAAGAGACCACATCTACTACCATCGAGTTCTATCACAAAATCGCGCAGGAGCACTCTGCTGGGAAACACCTCGCTGCTCAAACGAAGAAGTATCTGTTACGATGGAAGATTTCTAAGTTGGACAGAGTACTGCGCAAGATCAGAGCAAACATTTGTGACTACGAGAATCTCATCCGATTCGCTTCTGGCACGGACAACAGCCTCTGTATGAGGATTATGGAGGCACTTCTTTCCAATAGCTTCTTGGGTGAGAGTGAGAGATATCGCATTCTCCTAGACTGTTCATCAGAGACCACGGGTACTGAAGGAAGCGTGTCTTCGTTAGTTCAAAGATGTATAACTGCACAGAGTGTTGTTCTTAAGGCACCGACTGTCTACACCGTCGTGGGAATGCATCATCTTCCAGAACAGCTAAAGAGACAGGTAAGGCCTATTTTGGGGTTTGCTTTGCAGTCTGTCTTCTTCAAATTCAAAACGGGTTCCAGGATTTTTAAAGATTAATACCATGGAACGCTGTTCTCATCAAGATGGACAATGGAATCTGAAGTAAGAACTTGTCGCAAGAAATTTAAATCAATCCTGCACATAATAAGACATTAGAAAAGAGGATAGCGATCAAGATTTGACGTCGACAAAATGAAGCATGGAAGGATAGGTCCTTCCGTGCAAAAACAGCGAAAAATAAATCTTTTGAGATAAAGAACACGAATGAAAACCAGTTAAGAAAAAAATAAATTCATTAATTACGAAACCTGAGACCCACAGACACATGTGTGACTCAGTGGATGGAAATACTATTTTTAATTATCAATATTATCAAGTGATAACATAAAACAAATCGATTATATTCCTAATTATATGACACCTAATTAGATCCTTGCCATTTGATTGGTTGTTTGATGTTGATCATTTGTCCCATTTAACAATTACGTCATTAATCGTGCAAATTTGATCCATTCACCGTGCAATTTTGGATCCATACGAAATTGTCTATTGCACTCGCGACCACCAACACGTCTACACACATACGCAAAAACAACTTGCGTTGGCAGCGCGCATGCGACTATCAAGCACATTGACGGACCGCCGCGGCCGCGCGCTCAGCAACAAAATGTAAAGGCCCGGTCACACCGCCAGAACTTTGCTGGAGCGTTCCTGGAGCGGTGAAAAGAAGTCATCACCGCTCGCAACCGTTCACCACCGTTTAACAGAAGTTGGCCCCCGTTAAGGCAACGCCGTATACGCTCGGCCACCGCTGATGGTCCCTCCTACCGCTC
Source organism: Heliocidaris erythrogramma (assembly GCA_025617745.1). NCBI lineage: Eukaryota > Metazoa > Echinodermata > Echinoidea > Camarodonta > Echinometridae > Heliocidaris > Heliocidaris erythrogramma. The sequence goes on along the minus strand of CM046863.1, from coordinate 25,618,391 downwards.
CGAAAGTTTTGAGCTGTACAAAATATTGCGAGCGGTGAGAAGCGGGCAATTTTCCGCTCCGGCAAAGTTCACCACCGCTCCAACAACGCCCAGTCAAAGTTTGGCACCGCTAGACGCAAGTTCGTGGACGCTTGGGTCCGCTAGGCCAACGCAGAAATCTTGAACGCTGGACCACCGCTGCTTCGCCAGCTTTGCCCGGGCGGTGATTAAACGTTGCACAAACTTTGGTGGAGCGGTTGTAAGCGTTTTACGAGCCGACACGGGATTGTTGGAACGGTGTCGGGCGTTGAAGCAGCGATCCATTGCGGTGATGAACTTTGGTTTGGCGTTGGTATGGAGGTGTCGGAGCGGGACCAACGCTCGCTACCGCTCGCTACCGTTAAACCAACGCTAAAGCAACGCCGGCTTCAGCGGTGCACCGCTAAGGCAACGCCCGTGTTTTCGATTTTTTCCTCATTTTGTGCGCGGTGACGAGCGTTGTCGAAATTCGGCCCCCTCTCCCTACCGTTCAAGGAACGCTCCAACAAAGTTCTGGCGGTGTGACCGGGCCTTAAGTCCCTTCACTCTAAAATGTCAAATGACAAGGATAGCTATTTTTAGGTGTCATATAAGACAAATAATGAATGTTTTTTCATTCGTGCAATGGACAGAATATTTTATTCGGTGAAAGATGAAATATTCTGTCCATTGCACTCATAAACATTCATTATTTGTATATTATGATCAAGAACAAGGTATGAAGAAACGATTCAAATTATATTTAACAAAAGGAATATGGGGTGAGAGACGGGGTTGTCAAATACATACGCCATATTCAGTACTATGTTGCTTGTATTTATTTTGTTTCTTTTTAATACACTTTACCTACAAGCTGAAACAAACTTTCTACATATGCTCTTTTCCCCCATTTTCATTTTCACAGTTTAATGTAACTCATTGACATTATTACTGTATGACATCTTTTTTTTTAACGGTATATCGAATTGTCTGTATTTGTACTATATATATATAATTATTTGTATGTTTTTAATGGAATACAATAAAGAATTGATTTGGAAAAAAATATACCTATTCCCCCTTCTTCCTTCCTATTGTGAAAATAGGTTAAAGAAGTGAAGTTTGAGGAGTCAACAATCCCCAACAACGTGACGATTGGACTTTGGTTCTGCCTCAGATCCTTCAGCACACTGGACCAACTCACCATCTCAGACTCCTCTCTCAGTTACCCGCTTTCTCCTCCTGAGCTTCCATCCGTCAAAAAGCTGGTGACGTCACACAGCCACGAAAGGCTTCTATCCTCGCTGCCTGGCTTGAAAGAGATAGATGTCACTATATATGATGCAGAGAGAGACATATCTCAGATCACAGCTGGTCTTCGTCGTACCGGTGGACGGCAGCTCACGCACATCAGCCTGAATGCACAGACATCACTCCCATCAGAGAGAAGGAACGTATCGAGCGAGACGATGAAAGGACTTGGTCTCTTAATCAAAGAACGAACCGCAAATATGCAGTGGCTAGGTGTATCTGGAGTGGAGTGCACAGACGAGGAAGATTTGGTTGATCTCGTCGAGTGCTGCAGACATGTGAAGACGATGGATTATCTAGTGTAAGTTCATTATACGAAATTTTGAGTCCTAAACTTTAAACGTGAAGTCGGCTATTAACAGTTCATGGTAAGGACAATACAACGAAATCAGTCCGACCTTTCCAGGGCACAGTTTGATACCACAGTCGCACCAACGACACCGACTCTTGACCAACAAAGGACAAATAAAAAATAAAATTACCTCGAATCTGTCGGTTCAAGTCGAAGTGGAATCGGATTTGCGGTGTGACTGAGGCATAATACTGATGATAAACCCTAGACAAAGTATTTCTAGAGGAAACAAACTCTCTGGTAAAAATATTAGCGTCTCACATTCTTTGTAGTGATAGATATTCAATAATGAACAAACTCATATGCTAATCGTCTCCCTTTGTTATTTATTCTTAAAAGTCTCTTCTCTGTCAATCCCCGGTTTCACCTAACCGTATTCGTTTATATCTTTAAACATGGTGCAGGCTTCTCGACTGTGGTTCTAAAAGAGGCGGTAGACTAAGATCTCATACAAATAGTCTTCTTGACCTACAGGACTCCATCAGAGTGTTTGTTTCCCATGTAAGTTACACATACAATTTAACATTGTTTTAGTTGTGATTCTTTTATTTATTGCTACATTTATGATACATATACAGTCTACCACTTATTTACACGAGTCATCTTAAACTAAATTCAGGCTTTGCCTTTCCATTGAGATTACCAGCTATCCTTAGTCAAATGAGTCGATTTGTATAGCTTAGTTCCTAGTGTGTTTTTCAAAGTAGAAGTTCCACATTTTACACATACATGCGTAATATATATTTCAATGGAAAACAATACTGAGAGGGGTCTTGCTTGTTTATTTTGAAGCCCAATATAATCTTCACTATTTACCTTGGGGTACAGTTTTCCATTCCGGGGTCTGTAAACGATAGGAGAAAGCAACAAGTAGCAGTTTTTCTATATTTTTGTTTTTAAACGGATTAGATATGATCCATGTGTGTCCACATTGCCATTTCAGGAACATGGTAAACTCTTAATAGAGAAATGCCAGTTGTCTGCTGAAATGACCATCAGGTTGTGGTCCTGCCTTAAATCCTTCGCATCACTATACCATCTCACAGTCTCAGACACCTCTCTCAGTTTCCCTCCATCTTCTCCTACCCTGCCATCCATCACAAATCTGGTCGCCAAGAGAGTGGCGTCACATAGTTATGAAGGTCTGCTCTCTTCGCTCGGTGGCCTGAAAGAGATCGATATCACTGTCGATAATGCAGAGAGAGATATATCTCAGATCACGGCTGGCCTTCGTCGGAACGGGGGACGGCAGCTCACACGCATAAGCCTTGGCGCACCGCCATCACTCCCATCAGAGAAGAAGAATGTTTCGAGGGAAAAGATGAGAGGACTAGGACTCCTGATCAGAGAACAAACCAAAAACCTGCAGTGGTTAGATGTGTCTGGGTTGGAGTGCAGAGACGAGGAAGACTTCATAGACCTCCTAGACTGTTGCAGACACGTGAAGATGATGAAATCCCTATGGTAAATTTCGATTCTTCATTTAAATTGGGCACTGGCGTAGCCAGACTTGTTGAATATGAGGGGGGGGGAGTCACAAATAAGATCACATAGTCTTAAACTTACACAAATACGAACACACGCACCCGCCGCACACACACACACACACACACACACGTTTACATGGCTTTACTTCCGAGGACAACTATTGTTCCTCTATTGTTACTCGTCCTCGGACAGTCGACGGAATAAAGCACAAATTCATTGTTCGACGTTCGAGGACTATTGTCCGGCTTCCGAGGACCATTGTTGTCATGATTTTTTTTTCTTCTCTGTCCGAAAATGTCCTCGGACATAATGCTAAACAAACGCACACTCACACACACTCACACAGGTATACTTGTGTGTCTTTCCCTTTATTCTCTCTATTGTTCAAAGCCACACAAGCAGCCAAAAAAGCCACACAAGCCTGACGGAATAAAGGAATCTATTGTGTTTGACTGTCCAATTAGTCACACAAGTATACCTCTGTTGGTACACGCAGACGGGCACATAAACAGGGATCGGGTAGGGTTATAGTTCTTCACACTTATGTTCTGTGGATGTTCTTTTTTTTAGCTGATCAACAGGAGGGAGATGATCCCATGGCTACGGCTTTGTAATTGTATTTTATTCTAACTTAAGTACTACATTTATACCTCAGCCGCACTGCCAAACCGACCCAACCGACCGATTTGGCTATTCTGTGTAATTTAATTATTATTTTTTGTTCAGTCTATTGTCGATCTGTTGTCGGTCACGTCGGTGTGACTTCTCTCGTAGTCCTCTATCAAGCATGCCTGCACCGAGGTACTCAGGAATGAAGGTATTATTAAAGCGCGGAATGAACTTTATCATTTAACCACACTGCAGTTCTCTTTTCTTCTCCCTCCCTCCTCATTACCCCCTCACTATTTTTCTTTCTTTCTTGCCGGTCGTTTTTTCTCCCCATCTCTCCCCTCTTTCTCTCTTCCTCTCTTCCTCCTTCGTTAATAATCATCCCTCAGTCTTTATAACTGCCCGAGTGTCCTTTCCTCTTCTTCCCCCTCTCTCTTCGTCGTTGAGTTTCTTTATCTATCCTTGCACTTTTCTTCCCTCTCTGTACATATAGCCTTTTCTGCTGTGGGACTAAAGAGGGAGGCAGACTGGAATCTTATCTCCAGCGCCAGAACACCACAAGCGGCAGATTCAAAGTGGATGTTTGGCATGTATGTGTTTCCTTATTATGTGCATTTGACACTTTCTTAGTTTTTTTATATGTAATATTTTCATTTTTCATATCACTGCTGTAATAATAATAATGATAATAATAATAACAATAGTAGTAATTATAAAACTCTTATATTTCACTCTCATTATTTCACTCTTCTTTAACAATAGTACGGTGTAAGGCCGGAGGAGTTCCAGATTTCTCACACTGGTTGAGCTTGATACTACATTGCCTCATGTCATACGTGACACACATCACTGTGTTTGTTAACTACCAGGATGAATGCAGTCGATATCGTCTTACACCTTGCAATGTACTTTTTTATTCATATAACATAAGGCTTCATAAACTTGTAATTTAGCAGACATTATCTTAATATCTTTATTTACTGTTAATGATATCTTTTGATGAAGATGTGTAAAATGTGTCGTCATTAGTATCATTACTAAGTTCGTAATATGGATTACTCTGTAATTTGTATTGAACTATTAGTCACAATTACAGTTGTAGTAGTAGTAGTAGAAGAAGTAGCAGTATTTGATTTTGGTAAAACAAGAATTTTCCAGAGTTTGACATTTTTTATACATTCAAGGTACACGGTACAGTGCATTATAAAAACATTTGTAGCATTTAAACGGAGCAAGTTCGCTACTCATTTTCCTCAGTTGCCTCATTTTCAATGGACTTTGTGATGTATGATATAGCACTGTGATTTATTGCCAGAATTTATTAACTTAATTAACTTAGGAGACTTGTTGGCATAATGAAAGGTACTATTGATACATGTTTTATTATCATTATCATCAATATTGTTATCATCTACAGTATATGGACATGCACATAATAATGCAACATGGTATTTTTGATAATACCTATGCATGTAGTTATAATGAATTGAATTAACACGAGTGTATTGCCATTAAAAGAAATCATAAATAGGCCCTAATCCGTTTCATTTGAGAAATAACGAAGTTCATCTAAAGATATAGGCTAAAAACGAGGTGAACAACACATAATGTGTATTTACTGTTTATCTCTATACTACAAATGTCATGTGGTTATAACGTGAATTATGTCTTCTGATTATATCTCTTTTCTTCTGTAGTAATATCATAATATATATGTATATATATATATATATATATATATACTTTAACCTGATCTTTAGTAGTTAAAACATACATTTTTTCAAAGAAATCGATAAAGTATAATTGAAATGTCAGGCGACAAATAAATGCTCTGCCTATATAAGTCTTTACAGATAATCAGAGGTCGGATATACAAAAACACAATCTGGAGTAAACATGGTTAACTTTACAAGAAATGAATGTATTTCTAAAAGTCGAAGATATCCATTTAACTCAATACCTACATTAAAATGCAGAATCAAAATCAGGAAATTTTCAGATTACTTATACATCATCCTCAAACGTTTATCTGATATCTTAATTCTATACGCCCTACCTTTTCTACATAGACCGATTTTGTAGTTTTAGACATCATCATCGATAATATGAAACCAGGGCCCTGATCGTAATTAGTACTCCAAGCAATCGAAAACTTACATGCTCCATTCTTTTTAGTGCAGAGTTGCCATTTTCTTTTAAAGATATTGTTTTATCATTTCTCTCAAATAAAGTACATATTGTACAAATCATTCAAAACAAAACTGTTCATAATATTCATAACAAAACTCGTTGCATTATACATTGATATTTGTCTTAAACATAAATTGCAATAATAAAAAGTACATTTAATAAACTGTTAAGAAAACATTTTCAAGTTTCGATCGACTTAAATCAATTGCACTTTACTACGAGACGGGGCTCAGCTCTTCATGCTTTAATAACCACAAGTGATCATGATTCAATCATGATTCAGTTATGTATTCGATTATGTATTCAACTATGTATTCAATTATGTATTCAATTATGTATTCAATTATGTAATCAATTATGCATTCAACAAGTATAATCATGTACTATTATGAGATCTTTACCATGTCTGAAAAGTGTATGTTAAAAGTGATGCAGAAACCAATAAATCAAATCATATCAAATCAAATGGGCCCTTCTGTAATTATTTGAAGTTATTATAAAAAACCAACAACCATGGTGTCATCTGTTGGTCGTACGACACATGCTCCGGCGACAATTGACAACTGTCAATACCATGCACTTACTGATATCTTATAACTCCACCCTTGGACCGAACGCTATACCAAGGCCCAGGGGAAAAACGACATGTAACCTTAAATACCTGTTTGTTTTATATTTATACGATGCCTTTGAACAGTGATCCCAAACTTTAAAATATATGTAGTGTCCACCACCCAATACGCTTCTCCGTGCAGGCTTGGGGCGTCTACGATATGGCTTTTGTGGCTGTATCTATGGTGAAATAATAAAAGTTATAACATTAAAGTCTTCATAACAAAACCTGTTATTAGAAATATTGATATTAGAATAAAGGTCAACGCCAATGATTTTAGCGGATCGTTGTTTCTTGTGATGCCTGGCTCACACAATCCGTCATTTCGTTTCCTTCATTACCTGCTCTAATCGAGGCTCTGGAGGCAATGAACCCATACGTCAGTAGTTATTAAACTTATTGTTTTCACTGCTTATTTTGCAATCACTGTCTTTTTAAACAGTATAACTCTTTTATGACGCGCAAGAGACGTTACCAGTCACTGACGCAGTCCTTACGGTCAACAGATGACGCTTCGTGTGAGCAGAGTTATACGCTTGTAATTCAACGCATTGTTTAATTGCGCTATTAATTTTGTGCTTACATTTTGTAATAGTGTGTCACTCTCGTGTTGTTTTCAGGGACGCGCTAGTCGCATACGATGTTCTACGTCCATAAATACTGTCTCATGAGTGACGGCTGACGGGCATTAGAGTTTTGAATAAGGAAATGCGTGCTCAGTGTTCATACACTGAGAAAATGTGTCTTTTTCATTTTAATGACTACAACAGCCAACTGATCGACAGTCCACAGACTGTGATATATTCGGTCCCGTTGAACTTCCATCCGATCTAAAGGTCTACGAGATTTGTTTCGTTTCATAGAAAAGGTTAAAAAAAACATATACTTCGAACGTGTGGGCGGTCTGTTAAGCCCGCCTCGCACGATGCCTTATTTCGCTGACGTTAGGACCGCGTCAGTGGCAGGCCAGATCTTTTGCGTGTCATGAAAGGATGATATTGTTTTTAAAAGGGATTGCAAAATGAAAAGTGGAAAAGATAAGCCCATTTTTAATAACTGGGTATAAGTTAATTGCTCCATAGGGTCAATAAGAACAGGTACTGACGCTTACAGCCCAGCTCACACGAGGTCTCATTATGCTGACGTTAGGACGCGTCAGCGACTTTTCCAGTGCTTTGCAAGTCATAAAAGAGTGATACCAGTCATATCGTTCAAAAAGTGATTGCACAATAAAATGATCAGTGCAAACACTGCTTTTAAAATAACTGGCGTACGGGTTAATAAGCCAGTTCGTAGATGCAATCTGAGCATGAGCAGATAAAGGTCATCTGTACCAAATTCTAAAACCCACTGGCCCATATTCTGAACTCTGGTGTAACTTAAACCATGGTTTAAATCTGTGGTTTAACTATGGGTAGCCAAAAGTTTCAAAAAATTTGTTTACACTGTATGTTCCTTATGTTTACTGGATTCTGGTCTCATGCTTTAATGGTCAAGAAAACTATTGTACTTATCATTCCCAGACAGTTTTTAAAAGTTTGAGTACCAAAAATACTGATAAATTGAATATCTACTGTTAGAGGTTTGTGTCACATTTGACTGCCCATAGTTAAATCACACATTTTTAGACCATGGTTTAAGTTAAACCGGAGTTCAGAATACGGGCCACTGACACTAATATTTGATATGTGCTCATGAATGTCATGTAATCATTATTCAATTATGTACTAATGGTGCATTCCATGATATAAGCTATTCATGAGGCACCTCTATCACTCCCAGAGTTATTTTTCTGAAGTGCACATAAAGGGACCCTCCATGTCTAAAATATCTGTGGATATTTGGGGTCATTTGTACCATGCGCTAACTACGAACTGGTCTATTGCCTTCGCACGCCCGATATAGCCTACTGATCATAGTGCGCTGAATAAACTTACCCTACACCACGGACGGGTCATCCTTTAAGAATGGACCAAGGATCTGGGAGACAATCCTAGGCTGAGAATTCGGACCTTGCAACATTCCGGGAACACGCCTCCTACGACGCCGACCCCGTCGTGGACAACCCTGGGAACACCTCGATTCGACGCTGCCCGTGATGCAAACGATCACTTCACAGTGAATGTACACCTTCCATAGGAAAGGGAGCAAAGACAAGGCACGAATACATTGAAGCCTAGCTCATTCTCACAAATTCATGTGGCGGTAAACCGCCTAAAAAAACCCAAATAAATAAATAAAAAGGACAAACAAACGGACAAAGTTACGCTGTTTTACGCGCGAGGGTACTACGGCTTCTCATTCCAACTGCCATTCGTTAATCTTGTTTTATAGGTGTTTGTTACCCGACGTGCTTTCGCAGGGTTTAAAACTCAATTTACCAACTTCGATGCCCAAGTCGTAGGCTCGCTCCGGGCTCGCTCTAGCCTCTTGTCGAGGCCCTGGCGCTGTTGAAATCCTTGGCGATATGGAGGCAAGCGCCTCGGTTTTTTGCTCCATATCGCCAAGGATTTCAACAGCGCCAGGGCCTCGACAACCCTGATAGCAGAAAGTGGTAAAAATTACGTGATATTTACGTCGTGGTTTTCGTCTTTTTTACGTCCTGTAATTACGTCAATAAGACGACAACTTGCACCAACGCAAGACGTCAAGAGGACGTCTTATTTTGACGTCATCTGTACACTGCAAAAACTGAAGTGCTGAGCACTTTTTGAGGGCATGCATAGGGACTGCACTCAGAGTGCTATTGAATGCACACAGCGTGCTATTTCAGCACTTTCACGGGAGCTGGACAGGCTCCTTAAACTGCTAAACATTCACAAAAAAAAATGATTTGGGCGAGCTTCGAACCAGGGTCCGCTGATCGAGAATCGCTGGCATTACCGCTAGACTAACTCACATTGTACGATTTAGAGCAGATCATATTGTTACATAGTGAATTTACGACACCACATAGTTCATGTTATCTATTTGACTCCCATGACTAAACTGGATTGCAAGAAGCATTTGTTAGTCCATCGGTAACGCCAGCGCCTCCCAATCAGCGGAACCTGGTTCGAGGCTCGCCACGATCACATTTTTTTTTTTTTGCTGGTAAATTAGCACGCTACAAGTGCTATAAACAGCATTTCAGGTGCAGTCACTATACATGCCCCTAAAAGTAGCACTTTAGTTTTTACGGTGTACAAGACGTAGAGATGACGTCAAAATAAGACGTCCTCTTGACGTCTTGCGTTGGTGTAAGTTGTCGTCTTATTGACGTAATTACAGGACGTAAAAAAGACGAAAACCGCGACGTAAATATCACGTAATTTTTAACACTTTCTGCTATCAGGGAAGAGGAATGAAGACATAGAGATGACGTCAAAATAAGACGTTCTCTTGACGTCTTGCGTTGGTGCAAGTTGTCGTCTTATTGACGTAATTACAGGACGTAAAAAAGACGAAAACCACGACGTAAATATCACGTCATTTTTTAATACTTTCTGCTATCAGGGAAGAGGCTAGGCTCGCTCCTGCTTGATTCTGTCGCAACACACATGACAAAGCATGTATGCGGCTGATAGTACATTTGAAGTTGCGTTTAACTGGTATAATAAAATTGCGCCATCTTATGGTCATACCAAACTATTTTATGTTATAAGTTGCATTTCATTTCAAATTTCAACTATTCACTCACTTGGAAAATATGCACATCTTTTAAAACTACCACTTTAGACTTAAAACTTAGAAAATTGCCTGCAAGTACGTTCCCTAAGTTTAATACTAGGGAGAATGGTGCATGATGGGAAACTAAGATGCACAGAGGTTTCAAACTCCTGTCAAAAGATGGTGCTATTTAGAAGTTAATTCTAATAGTCAACTTTAAATGTAATCTCGAGATTTGGGCCATAAATTTGCATTTCGAGAGTAGCGGTTGGATTTACCTGCAAATGGTCACCAATGAATGAAAATGCTTCGAAGGAAAACGCCTTAAACCTGGGTCCAGCTGGAAAGAACATCTGCAATGTAGTGTCAGACCGACATCTTTAGAGAAACGGAGAAATAGAATTGATCTTGGTTGATCTAATCTGTTTCATAACTTTAAAAAAATACGCGAACCTCGGCTATCAGAAACCTTAAAACCAGCTACAAAAATATGCATTTCTAAAAGATTCATATAAAAAGCGTTAACGTTTGAATAACTAGAAATTCATGACAAGTTATTTTTAAAGAAATGAACAGCCCCCTCCCAAAATATAAGGGGGTGGGGATGAAAGAAAGAAAAGAAAAAAGAAACAATGTTGTATATTTATTACCCATCTTTGATGAGGTCGTACTTCTTCCGGTCCAAAGGATCTGCAGAGGGCGTGCTCCAACAGTGTTCTATGAACAGTGAGATATCGGTAGTCGCTGTCAGGTTGACAGCGTAGAATAGGGTCTCTCGAAGAGAAACTGGACTCGCATCATCGGGGAACAGCCGGTTGAATCTCTCGTTTGTATATCGGCGGAATTCAAGGGTGAATTTCCCGAATCCGACCTCTTCGAACGTGATTGGAGCACTGGGAGGCCGGAGGTTGTAGAACCGATCCAGTACCTGATGGCGAGGTAACTTGCATTGCACGTCAATATGCATGTCGCAGACGTGACGGGTAATGACCGCGCCTGCAGCGGGTTCTGAATGACAGCTTATTGTGTTGGAGAAAGTGATATCCTCTTCATCTGCCTGTATTAATGTGGTAAATTATGAAAATGGAAAGGAAAGGAACACTCGGTGGCGTGTCCAGGGATTAGGGGCATTAAAATAAATTTGCGAGTCCTCCCATAAAATATAAAATCCTCGCATTCCCACTCCCCTGCCTCGTTTACGCCTATGACTTTATCTATTAAAAATAATGTTGAATTGTTATGTTATATAATACCTGGGCTGTAAAACCGCATTCGTCGTACCGACTGTAGAGGGCGATCTGACTTCCGTGGCTGTTACCGGAACACAACTCGTTCACAAATTTGAGGTCGCTGGGCTTGACTCTTCTATCGACCAATGACTTCCTTATATACACCGTCATGGCTGTACTGTTACACATCACATGGACATCTGAAGGCATCGGTACGTAAAGGAGAGAGAGAGAGAGATAGAGATTGTGTGTGTGTGTATGTGTGCGTGTGAGAGGGAGAGAGAGAGAGAGAAGTTGTGTATATGTTTACTCATTCAAACCGATGACATCGAACAAAGAGAAAAATGGGTAATCGGTAATAATTCAATAGGTCATCGGTTGTCAACAATTGGTGAGGTTTATTCCGTCGATGAATTTTGTGGCGCAATTCAATAGTGGAGTCATCGGTTGAAATTCGAAACGTAACAATAGGAAACGTAAATGTGTGTGTGTGTGTGTGTGTGTGAGAGAGAGAGAGAGAGGGTGTGTGTGAAAAAAAAAAGTGTGTGTGTGAGAGAGAGAGAGAGAGAGAGAGGGAAAGGTGGGATGCGTGAGAGAGATAGAGAGAGTGAATTTAGGCAAATACTCTGACATAGGGAGAAAGGCTTAATTTTTCTAGCACTGAGAGTTAGAGGAGATTAACTCAGATCCAACTAAACAGAGTTAGCGCCCTTCTCACTTAATGGCATTTTCAGCCCTCGAACTTAGTTTAGGAATTTTGAGGAGAGAAAAATCCTTTTGAAATGCCTTTAGAAGCTGTGTTCACCACTACGCCGAATCACTGAGTCTCTCTAACAGCTGTTTTAATCTTAAAGAAAAGGTTGAGTTCTGGGAAAGGTGAAAAATCATTCGTGAGCGGTGAGCGTCATTCCTTTCATGTCAGTTTGGATGACAGCACAGTGACAGTAGAAACGTCCACTGAAAAGGATTACTCTCCAAATGCCCTCATATTCGAAATATGACAAAGAATGGCTGAAGTGTTCCGGCCAGACATTCATGCCACATTTGTGTGCTGTCCCATATACCAAGTTCTGTGTACAGTGCCTGTGCTTTTCAGGGAGAGTGGGTAGATTTCTTATTATTTTAATGATGAACACGATAAGAACTAATTTCGAAAAGTAAACTCAAGAGCAATTTCAAAGGCCTATAGTAGGCTACTGCCCATAGAAATCAGGTTCGGATTATGTAATACACCAATGTAATGTTCGCACATTTCTAAAGGTGATAGACAGGGCTATTTAAATTGTCTCGAGTTTATTTTTCGAAAGTAGTTTTTATCGTGTCTTACAATATACACCAATCCTTTATGTAGACTCATGATCAAATTTTCCTAATTGCTTTGAGCCAGTTTCTTTCACAATGCAATCTCACGAACAGAACTCAACTAATTATCTGTACAGATACTGATGATCTCAGTTAAGCCCGGACCGCGTCTTTTTCTAACGTACCACAGCGAGGCCAAAGTCTATGGAAGTGAAGTGATAATACGGTTTATTCCGTCGAGACTATTCGGCATGAATATTCATAAAAACAAATTGGAGGTGTTTGATAAAACAAGCAAACCCATCGAGCAGTTCTTCTATTTTTGTGTAGAGCGATCGGTTAAGGTTTAAAGACCTCAGCCTGACCCAAAACAACCATATATTGACGTAAAGCTTAGTAAACAAAGAATATAATTACCCTGGGTATTCATAAATTTTCGTCTCCGTTTATCCATAAAAAATAAAAAAGATAATTTTTTTTGGTCCGCCCCCTCCCTATTGCGTAACAAGAGAGGAAACTGCAGGGGGTCGCTAGACGTGTGACGACATGTCATGTATACAGCTCCGAGTGCGTCTACACGATATGTCGTCATCAAATTTTCACCCCCCCCCCCTTGCAAAGTAGCGTTCCTCAGAGACGGGGCCCTCGTCAGAGAAACCACCGGGGCTCAAATTCGGGACGCTGTTACTCATTCCACAGGAAACAGAATCTCATGAAGTTGGTTTCAATTTGTTCAGAAAATATATAGCTCCCCGTGGATGAATAAAGTGTATATTTCAAAATTCGGTCAGGCTGAGGTCTTTAAGGTTAGATTTTATTCATTCACATTCATTTTGCGGAATTAAAAATAAGTTGAAACTTTGAGAAAATACAAGTCTTATACTTGTAGTTTCTTTCAAAGTCTTCAAAACGGGGTTTCTGGCCTCGCTGTGGTACGGGGAAAAAAAAGACGCGCCCGGCCCACACGAGGCATTAGTTTACAATCGTTGATCGCTCCAAATTCTGTTAAAATCAATAGAACTCATGCTACAGTAAGCAGGAACCGCGGCACAATGCCATGTGGAAAGACATTAAACTCATTTGCCGCTATCCACCCAGGTGAATAAGTAAATTGCTACGCGGTAGGAAGAAAATCCATAAATGCTTGAGCACCTAATTATAGGAGCTCGGCTACAGCACGAGTAATATAGGTTTTCCCGCCCAATTTCGTCAAAATTGCATCCGATTTAACAATGTAATCATTCAATTTCGAGCGAATTTGAATGATTACCGAGATCATCATTCAAAAAGCTAACTACTTCATTCAATTTAATTTCACTAGCATGCGATTTCAGAATGTTCTCACATAAACGTGTGAAAAGCGCGTTCAAATTAAAAATGCAAGTAAAATGCATTCAAATTCGCACCTGCTCTGCCCTGATGAACGTTAGGGAATTCAAATTCACGAATAGGCAAGCATTTTCAGCATTTGGGCAGTGTTTTTCGTTACTGCTTATGTTCTTTGTAATCTGCATTTGTTAATTATGCAAACTTTATGTACCTTGAAATGTGACATTTGCCTTATATTGATCTTTCTCATTCATCTGACAAACCGTCATCGAAGCAACAGCTCGTATAACTCCACATTCATATACATAGAATCAGGCCCCTACGAACGATTTGTTACTGGGGGTGCTGTGAGCAGATTTTTTGTTTGTTGTTTTTGTATGCAGTTACTTATCTGTGAATGGCGGGCAAACGATGAAGTTGCTTTAAGTGCAAGTGTCCCATATAGAAATATGGGGGTGCTACAGCCAGTGGGGGATCCAGGATTTTGTGATATTCACAAAATTTTCTGACAAGCAAAAAAAAAAAAAGTCCTCAGCGTATTGGGGTGTCTTTTTAACTCCCAAAATCTTTGACAAGCAAGCAACAAAAAAGTCATTAGCATTTTGCTGGCTACAGCACCCCGCATCCTCTGCCTTCTAGGGGGTGATGTGCTCCCCCGCCTCCCAGGGGCCTGTATACAATTCATTTATGCACGACTATGGTGGCGGCTCGAGGAGATTACATGAATATCTCGAATACGGAGAACTGGCAGACGCTCTAGGAATAAACATGAAATATGATAAAAATAAACTTAGAAAATGAAAGTTTGAAAAAATGAGAAGGAAATTATATAATCAAAAGCAGTGAAAAGGGGTGCATATGACGTGAAAAAATGAGGTAAGAGTTATAAACATAGAACAACAGAACTTGTTTATGTTAATTGATTCGAATGTTCAAAGTGCGAAGGTGTGTGCCTATAAATGAAATTGAAATTGGTATTTGGGAGGAAGTTGAACGTCTATCCAGCTGGCGCGAAATTGAATGACCACTGCGCATCGTTAAATTGATTGGATTTCTCACTAAATTGAATGAAATAAAATTTAAAAGGAATGGAATAAAACGAAATTGAATGCTCAAAGAATGAAAATGAACCATGAGAGCAGAGAGTTGACGAAAATCGTTCGGACTTGAACGCCTATTCATGAATTCGAATGCAACTCTGATGAAATTGGGCGGGAAAACCTATAGTATGAGTGCGGGGACCGTCGGGAGAAAAGTATTAAAGCGATACTCAACCGCAGATTGTGGACGATTTTATGCCGCGAGGGGGCACCGTGATCGTTACGTGATCATGCCGTTGCCCCGAGGGGGACAGACTAGTCGCCGCACAACATGCAGGCTCCGCCTGCGAGATTTGCAAGATTTGATCGGCTTCGTGCAGTCCGAAATGTAATCCCAGTAGTCCAACGGACGAGTTCGACGCGCAAACTTTGTGTACGAGTGAATGGGGCTTACGCAATCCTGACTTTACCCACGACCGCCGTGTGGCGTATCCCCTTAATACTGACGAGGTAACCGAGGATAAAAATATTATAGGTTTTCCCGCCCAATTTCATCAGAGTTGCATTTGAATTCATGAATAGGCGTTCAAGTTCGAACCATTTTCGTCAACTCTCTGCTCTCATGGTTCATTTTCATTCTTTGAGCATTCAATTTAGTTTTATATCATTCCTTTTAAATTTTATTTCGTTCAATTTAGAGAGAAATTCATTCAATTCAAAGAAGCAAAGTTGTCATTCAATTTGGCGCCAGCTGGATAGACGTTCAATTTCGTCCCAAATACCAATTTCAATTTCATTTATAGGCACACACCTTCGCACTTTGAACGTTCGAATTCAATTAACATAAACAAGTTCTGTTGTTCTATGTAATTCTTACCTCATTTTTTCACATCATATGCACCCCTTTTCACTGTTTTTGATTATATAATTTCCTTCTCATTTTTTCAAACTTTCATTTTCAAAGTTTATTTTTATCATATTTCATGCTTATTCCTAGAGCGTCTGCGAGTTCTAGGTAGTCTTGCTTGTTGTCGAATGCTTCAGCCAACCTAATTCTGTCCGTATTCGAGATATTCATGTAATCTCCTCGAGCCGCCACCATAGTCGTGCATAAATGAATTGTATACAGGCCCCTGGGAGGCGGGGGTGCTGGGAGTGTGCAGCACCCCCAGAATTTTTTTTGAGGGGGTGCACATCACCCCCTAGAAGGCAGAGGATGCGGGGTGCTGTAGCCAGCAAAATGCTTATGACTTTTTTTTGCTTGCTTGTCAAAGATTTTTGGACTTAAAAAGACACCCCAAAACGTTGAGGACTTTTTTTTTGCTTGTCAGAAAATTTTGTGAATATCACAAAATCCTGGATACAAAAAAAAAAATCCGCTCACAGCACCCCTAGTAACAAAATCGTTCCCAGGGGCCTGATTGTATGTATAATTATGAAAGTGGAGTTGTTGTTTCGATGACGGTTTGACAGAGGAATGAGAAAGATCAATATAAGGCAAATGTCACATTTCAAGGTAAATAAAGTTTGCATAATTAACAAATGCAGATTACAAATAACATAAGCAGTAACGAAAAACACTGCCCAAATGCGAATTTGAATGCATTTTACGTGCATTTTTAATTTGAGAAAATTATGAAATCGCATGCTAATGAAATTAAATTGAATGAACTAGTTAGCTTTTTGAATGTTGATCTCGATGATCACTCAAATTCGCTCGAAATTGAATGATTGCATTGTTAAATCGGATGCATTTTTGGCGAAATTGGGCGGGAAAACCTATATTATTATTATTTTTATTATTATTATCATTATTATCATCACATCGTCATCATCATAATTATTATTACCTTGTGTAGATCTTTTAACAATCCTTGACGTTTGGAGTGCATCTCCACTCCATGCACCGAGTACCCCTTTTTAACAGACACAAAAAGAAAACAGCGTTTCAAATAGGGTACTGATTAAAAGAAAGACTGTACAAAAATATGAGTTTCCAAAAAATAAATAAAATAAATGAGTTAAATGTTACCACGTTTATAAATGACATAACTCTAAACATTTCAGAATTTGCTTATGAGCGAGTCTTTTTTCGAGTGGCGTTATCTATATGAATTTCAAGCTTCTGTTTATTTTCGGAATTTGCTCAAAGGGGAATTAACCTCAAAATATAAATGTGCTTATATTCAAAGATGTAATCTATTCCTTCTTGTTGTCCTACGTAGTTTTGCATTAAAATATACGAGATGGGTATAAATCAAGATTGTCTCAGCATGATTTATCGTCTGCTAGCGATACCCGGGGGCTGCCATTTTCTTGATGTGTACATAAAGATATTTTTAATCCGAATGCAAAATTGTCTTTCTTCCTGATACAAAATCCCATTTGAGATTTAAAATAATTAATAGATATATACATATATTCTAAAAACGAAAATGTGTTTTATATTTCTCTAAAAATTACGATTTTACTAAAATTTATGTTCTTGATACTATGACGTACGCGACGGAGCGAATTAATTCAGCTTTATGGATGATGACTTTCCCGATCATCAATAGTGACAAGCTATGCCTTCACCTGCTTTGAGATAATGGACTTCAAAAGTCAGAATGCGCGTTGTATAAATCATGTTCTGCTCTGCCAGGCAAGCCAAAGAAATCGATTTCTAGTTAGCAAAACCAGATAATTTAAAAAGAAAGCTATAAATTTCAAATTTTAGAATATATGTATACACCTGTTATGTATTTTCCATCATATATGGGGTTTTTTATAATGAAGAGAAGCAATTTAGCTCGAGGATTAAAAATATCTTCCTGATCGGAACGGTTTCCAATGGTTCATGTACAACTCCATATCATCAAGAAAATGGCAGCCCCCATGTAAAGTGTTAGCAGATGATGCCGTGAGCTAGAAAGTCTTGATTTAAACCCTTTTCTGATATTTTATTTCTAAAGTGATACAGGTCAATGATTAAGAATATATGATAACTTTGAACATAAGTACATTTATATTCTAGCGTTAATTCTCCTTTAAGTATATCAACATGTATTTCCTTATGCTTTAAAAATGTGCATGCTATGGGCGTCGTAAGTTATATGGACAGCGCATGTTATGAGTGAAATATGGAAGAATTGATGAATAAAAGAATGACTGAAATTGTCAAGTTGTCTATTGATAAGTCACCAGACTGTGGATCACAGATTACAGAGTTCGAATTCTTGCCACAACAATAAATATCGTCTGACAAGTCATCATATTAACATTTTGCCACCTTTTATCCAGGGCCCCCGTCTCATAAAACTTGTTATCAATACCAACTGCCACATTCCTATGACAATTTTGCTCTCAGCCAATCAAATGCAACGATTTCAGTAGCTTATAACAAGTATGGTAACTTGTTATTGATTACAAGTTGTATGAAACGGGGCCCAAAGAGAAGTAAACTAGTTACAGTTAGAAAAAATAAATATCTTGAATACCAGAACCCTCTTAGGCATCAGTTACGAGGCGTCGTTTTGATTGCGTCATGACCTTCGCTAATCGAAACAATGACGGCTATTAACCCTACGCTCGTTAGGCATCAGTTACGAGGCGTCGTTTTGATTGCGTCATGACCTTCGCTAATCGAAACAATGACGGCTATTAACCCTACGCTCGTTTTTAAAAGTATTGTTTGCACCGCTCATTTTGCAATCACTTTTTAAACAATATCAATCTTTCATGACGCGGAAAAGACTGTATATACCGGTCACTGGCGCAGTCCAAACGGGCTTAAAGTTCGTTGCGCACGAAGCGACATTCATTTTGTGTTGTTACCAGCCCCAGACACCACTTATTCAACTCAATATTTCAAGATTTTGAATTGCACGTTGCATTCACATTGATTACGATTTGATTAACACTTTCCCGTCAAAGATGGCGCCTGTCCCTGACGCATATCTAAGGCCAGCCTCACACGAGGCGTCATTTTCTGGCGCTAGGACCGCGTCAGTTAGTGTTACGGTTTTTGCGAGTCACGAATGAGTGATATCGCTCATAAAGGGATTGCACAATGAACAGTCCAAACTAGTCTTTTGCTGGTGTATGGGTTGACTGCCTTCACACGCTCGATAAGCGCAGGTATTGACGCAATCGGAATGACGCCTCGAGTGAGATGGGCTATAATCACGCAAATGACACGTCTAATGCAACGAGCATAAACGCCTTGTCATATTTGTCCGATAACGGTATCGATAACGAGGTCCACCCTAGAGCTGCCCTACCATGCCTGCTGTTAACAGACACGAGCATTCTCACGCGTACTCACCATATACCAGGGTGTACTTTTAATTGCAAATCTCGGTATCGTTATCGTTATCAGACGTTATGTGACAAGCTCTTTTGAGCGATATTGTCAGAGACTCCAACCCCAACCACCTCCTAAACGTGGGATTCTCCTGCCTGGACCCCCTAGCAAACGGGAGACTCTGATCGCGTGCGAACATGTGCACATCACGAGCGCAAAGTGCGACGTCCCTTGCGGCCAAGGTATATAGACCCGCTTAAGGGCCGTGAGAGCTCTAGGGTTATAGATGCTCTCTGGTGCTATCTGCAATAATTTTTGGCTTATTTATGAACATATGGCAAAAATAAATGTGCAATTCAATGATCAAGATCATGAATTTAGTTTTGAAAAGAGGTAGTTGGGCGGGAGAAAGCTAATTTCAAGCGGGAGAAAATACACACACAGCTAGACCTGGAGAAATTCAAACCCAAGTGGGAGAGATTTTGCGAAAATGGCCTCAAAGAGGGAGATCTCCCGCCGAAAGCGGGAGAGATGGAGTCTTTGTATCGTAGAAAGAAGAGTGATTGCAGAATGAACATTGAGATATGCTGTTGAATTTCCTGGTGTATGGACTCCTTGTTTTCACAGGCTGTATGACTCAATCAAAATGACATCCCTGCCTACAATGGGCTTTATCCTATAATGTAAAAATAGATAAAATAACTTTGCGCATACCTGTATGCAACTGTGATGTCACCGGATTGCTTAGAAGCAAAATAAAGACTACCACAAACATCCCTCGTGCAGAAATATCCATCGTAGAGAGCTACAATGACGACTCCTATACTATTTTAGACCAATGCTTCACTCATCCAATTTATGAATCAATTCAATGCCCTCTAGTCGTTTTCCACTGCTTCACATAAAGGATAAAAGTTAGGGACTGGAGCTTTCTTTTTCGAAACGGATGCTTCTCTAAAAAAGTATTAGTAGAAAAAAGTATTTGGCCTTGTGCTTTTTTTACACGGACAGCTCTTCAAAATTTGACACGCAATGTATACAAACCATTTAAACAATAATAACCCACAGCAAATATTCCGGGACGGCCAATTAAAAACCCACGTCAAATAGCCCGGAACTGCCAAGAAAAACATAATGACACTTCATGTTCCTTAGCAAAGAGCAAGACATCCAGGCTTTAAGAAGTTTCTTGAACTAGTTACCTGGTACTGATGTAGCAGTCTTCATGTTGATTGAATGGTAGTTTTTCCATATCTACACTAGGGGAAAGAACTGCCTCATTAAGCACTTTTTTTTGCTTGGGCGCTGCTCAAATAACTGATTTCGTTTATTTACCATTTCCAATCATTTAAACATTTTACGGTGGTGCATAACATGAAACGCGTACAATAACAGTGATGACCAGGAGCGTCGCTGGGGGGGGGGGGGGGGGGGGGTGTCTGACAGTCAAAAATGCTACACCCTAATTTCCCCAACTAATGATAATAACTAAAAATCGCAGACGTAGAGATCTTGACCATACGGGCCCATTAGCGCAAGGGGGAGGGGGCTGACGCCTTTTGCCTGAATATCAACTTTTCATTATCTTTAAAAAAAAAAACATTTTGTAGTAAAAATGTACAGAAGTTACATACAGAAGTAACATATTGTATCCCCCGGCAGAATGCTGGAGGATACTTTGGATTCAGCAGCGTTTCGCCGCCGCCGCGTCACGCTTGTGTGCGCTCTAATTGCCACATTCCTTGACAGATTTCTTTCAAATTTTATATGGAGGTGTATCTTGGTAAAATCTAGAAACCTATAGATCTGGGTGATGCTGCCCCCAGTGTTCCGGATTTTATAGGGTAAAAGGCCATATTTTTTGTGGATAGTTTGTGTTCGCTCTAGCGGTCACATTAATTTTATCACCGGATTTTGTTCAAATTTTTCATGAAGGTGTCTCTTGGTATAATCTAGAATCCATAGATTTTGGTGATGCTGCCTCCAGTGTTCCGTCTTGTATAAGGTCAAAGGTCATCTTTTGATTGATGTCTTGTGTACACTCTTGTGTGCGTTCTGGCGGTCACATTTCTCAACGGATATCGTTGAGGGTCAAAGGTCATACTTCGGAAGATGGCGTGAGTGTACTCTGCAGGCCACATTTCTTGATGGACACCCCAGCCTTAGATTTTGTTTACAGTTAAACAGTATGATAAATCTTGCCTTTCATATTTCGGCTTTAATTGCATAATTTAAGAAATCCTACGATTACAACATAAATATTAGCTCAACACTGAAAGAATCTGATTCAGTTGCTACCAGTCCCAAAGATATAATTTTACTGAAGACCATGCAGTGCAAGAAATATTATATAAATATGCGCACAGGCGTAGCCAGGATTTTTCAATAGGGGGGGGGGGGGGGGGGCAGACGTGAGCGCACGAAGAGTGCGAAATAATTGCTGATTGATGATGCTCCCCAGGGGGTGGGTGCATGGACTCCCGCGCGAAGCGCGAAAGCTGTGACGTTTTATAGCAAATTTGAAGGAAAGATAACGACTCGTAGCACCTTTTTAGGCGGAAAGTTATTTCGACGTATTAAAAGGACGTAACTGTTACAGGGATAGGTGCATGGAGGAGGAGTTTCCCCCCTTCCCGCGCGAAGCGCGAAAGCACTGACGTTTTACAGCAAATTTGAGAGAAAGATAACGACTCGTAGCACCTTTTTAGGCGGAACGTTATTTCGACGTATTAAAAGGACGTAACTGTTACAGGGATGGGTGCATGGAGGAGGAGTTTTCCCCCTTCCCGCGCGAAGCGCGAAAGCACTGACGTTTTACAGCAAATTTGAGAGAAAGATAACGGCTCGTAACACATTTTTTTAGGCGGAAAGTTAGTTCGACGCCCTGGCTGCGTTTAGTTATTTGGACGCAATACTGCACTGTATGTAACAGGGTGGTGCAGGGAGGTGGAGTTTCCCTCCTCCCGCGCAAAGCACGAAAGCTCTTACGTTTTAGCAAATTTGAGAGAAAAATAACGGCTCGTAGCAAACTCTTTCTTTAGGTGGAAAGTTATAGTTCGACGCCCAAACTGCTTTTCAATTATTTGGATGCAACATTTCACTGTATGTAACATGGGTGGGTGCAGGGAGGGGAAGTCCCCCCCCCCCCTTCCCGCGCGAAGCGCGAAAGCTCTGATGTTTTAGCACTTTTTTAGCGGCCGAATGTTAGTTCGACGCCCTGGCTGCTTTTCAGTTATTTTGGACACAATACTGCAGTGTATGTAACATGGGTGGGTGCAGGGAGGCGGAGTTTCCCTCCTCCCGCGCGAAGCGCGAAAGCCCCCTTACGTTTCAGCAAGTTTGAGAGAAAAATAAGGCTCGTAGCAAACTATTTCTTTAGGTGGAAAGTTATAGTTCGACGCCCAAACTGCTTTTCAATTATCTGGAGCAACATTTCACTGTATGTAACATGGGTGGGTGCAGGGAGGGGAAGTTTCCCCCCTTCCCGCGCGAAGCGCGAAAGCTCTGACGTTTTAGCACTTTTTTAGGGGGCCGAATATTAGTTCGACGCCCTGGCGTCCTGGACACAATTCTGCACTGCATGTAACAGGGGTGGAGTTTCCCTCCTCCCGCGCAAAGCGCGAAAGCTCTTACGTTTCAGCAAATTTGAGAGATAGATAACGACTCGTAGCAAATATTTTTTTAGGCGGAAAGTAATAGTTCGACGCCCGGACTGCTTTTCAATTATTTGGATGCAACATTTCACTGTATGTAACAGAGGTTGGTGCAGGGAGAGGAAAGTTATTTCCCCCTTCCCGCGGCTTGTAGCCCCTTTTTAGGCCTTTTGCTTTCACTTCCCCTTTCACTTTCGCTTTTTTTGCTCTCGCTTTTATTTATTTTTTAGTGGCTGAATGGGGGGGGGGGGGGGGGGGGGGGGGATGGTCCCCTGCCCTCCTATCCACGCCAGAGAATATGCGTGATTTACAGATAATACTGACATTCTACAAAATAACTTATTCCAAAGGCAAATTATCATTGCAAGTCAATGTTGATACAATACAAGAAAAAAAACTAAATACCCATAAACATGATAAATGATGTGTTGGGCACGCGATAGCGAGGGAGAGAGAAGAGAGAGAGAGAGAGACAAAAAAAGAAAGAAAATAGTATATATACCTGGGTCCTGTTTCATGAAACTTGTTATCAATAACAACTGCCTTATTTCTATGACAATTTCCCTCTCAGCCAATCAGAGTCAATGATTTCAGTAGCCTATAACAATTATTATAACTCGTTAATGATGACAAGTTTTATGAGACAGGGCCCAGAATGGCTGTATAAACCACTGTTCTTGACCACTTAATCGGGAGACGGATCACATGCCCTGCTCCATGCACTCCCTCCGTCACTACACACAAGCCTCGCACATCATGTACAAAGGAAAATATACGAATGTCATGTTTGTTTAAAAGGAACCTGACGGGAAAAAGACACTACATAAAAAAAGACAATGCTCAAGTAATGGCAATCATGTGATTTCAAAAGATTCGTTTAAGCGAGATAAAAAGGGAAGGAAATTAGATTCAGTAAATGAGAAGGAGCGGATGTTTGCCCAGAGAAAGTGGATCGGGTTAAAATTCAACGATGGGAAAGATAAAAATACCAGATGTTATCCCACTTGTGAAATTTCCATCAGTCAGCTTGAAAATAATATTAAGATTTGCGTTCATTCATTAAGTGGGCTTAGCTTTAGGACCCTTTCATTTTGTCGAACAAAATTTGACACGGGCATTGACATGGACTTAAAATGAATGTTTTTGAAATACGTTCGTCGTAATATTTAAAACCGAGATATTTAAAAGAAATTCGCATAAACCGCTTAATAAAATGAGCCTTTTATAGGGGTTTTAAAATTAATTATACCCAATTTCAGAAATAACATTTTGGGAAAGTACAATTGTATATGTAGGCCTATTTATACATTTGTTCATATTTTATCCTGCTTAAAGAAACATAATTGAACTATAATATAAAAATAAAATGAAAAAAATATTGTTAGTGATAAAATGGTGCTCAGAATACCACCCCTGGTAAATTATACTGGTGCACACATCGTGCGCGGTGCATAGAAAGTGACAGCGTATGAAGGTCAGTTGTAGGTTGTAAGGTACAAAACTAATGACCTTTATCCTTTATCTACAGAAGCGCAAATTGTAAGTACGCACTGGCTAATTGAACGAACCGGAAACCCTCTCATCTTTTGTCAAGTGTTTAGGCTTTTCGAGTAGACTTCTGAGCCTCTACTTAATCATGAAGGTGTTGTGGTCTAGTGGATAAGTTACCGGACTGTAGATCACAAGGTTCGGGGTTCGAATCCCAGCCAGGCACAAACGTTCTTCGGCAAGACATTAATATACATTTGCCACTCTCGACCCAGGGGAAGTAAATGGGTACAGGGAGGAAGTTATTTCTTGAGCTCCAACGCCTTCATTAATATGGCAGCTAGGCTGAGCTGGGGTAATAATCCAAAACAAAAAAAAATGGAAGCACATAGAGAAACCGAGTATTATTATGATATCATCATTAATTAATATTATTAGTAGTTATATAATTATAATTATAATTGTAGTTATTATTAGCTTAACTGCGGATTAGGGGAATTTCTGTGCTTAAAAACTCGTACATACGGGGAAACGGAAATTAGGGGGAAAATATCGTTTCTCCCTAACGTTTTGGATAGCACAATTGATATGATCCCAGCTGTTTAGGAGTCCATCAACGCCCTCAACGGCATGCCGATGCCTAACGGTACGTAAATATTGGACTGAACCATAATTTTTTTTTTTTTTTTTTTTTATCCTTCGGATAATTTTACATCGTTATATCATGCGTTGTGTAAAAGTGGACTCTAAGGGGAAAAGGCAAATCAAGCAAATGTTAATTAACTTGGAATAATATCTCTATTATCTCTTCTCTAACATATCTGAGGATATTTTCTTCTACTATCTGGAGATTTTCACTTTCATCGGTGGATTTTTAAAGTTTTTGGAAATGTAAATTGACCAGGTTTTAACATATTTCCCCCTTTAACCCATTATAACCTATAAGGGGAATAATAACATATTTCCCCCTTTAAAGGCACAATTTAACAATGTTCTATTTTTTAAAAAATGTGAGCAGTTGATAATTTATTGATGTCATCTTGTGCGGTATGGCGTAAAACCCTCACAGTGCAAAAATCACAGGATGATAAAACGGTATAGGTGTAATACAAAGATTAATTGCCTCTGGCAAGGTCCATTGCTTACTGTGCTAGTTAAAAGCGTGTCCCACAAGCTTTTATCTTTTCACAGAGATTACTCAAACATGAATGGATTTCGTCCTGAATTGTTACATCCTGGGGTGTTTCTGACCCAATGCAAACATGCCTAGATGCATTAATCATTGCAACTTGAGAATTATTTTAATCCTCCCACCACAGTGTTAAACAGTACCTTTAACCCATTATAACATTAAGGGGAAATATTGTGGATTCTCCATAAGCTGCAGTTGTGCTTAAAAAAACGCAAAGGGGAAGCCAAAAATAGTTATATTGGTCAGTTCATCTTTTAAGTTAGATTTCAAGTCACAGGCCTTTAGTTTATTTGCACATGATATCATTTAATCGAAAAATTAAATTATTGGGTATTGGTGACCACCATGAATTTTCCCCTTAAGTTACAGTTTTGGACGATTCCCCTTAATCCGCAGATAGTGTTATTATTATTATCTTATTATTATCATTATCACCATTTATCAATATTATTTAATACTTACCCCATTTTTGTGATGGAGTTTTGTCATGATGCGGGAATAAATGGAGCAACTGCAGAACACTCCGTTACACAATGAACTCTTATTCAAACCCTAACACAAACCCTAATCATAAAGAATTTGGGGGTATTCGGAAGTTCAGCCGAAATAATTATTTTTTTAAAATATGTTTATCCTAGCTTTCCACTGGTTTTTAATTTCTTTCAAAAGGTTTATGCATTGCCGTGTAAGCCTATCACTTCCTGGTTATTACAAAAGAACACTTTCTAGGTTATACCCGGTAATTGGGATTTTCGAAATGTGATCCCAAGTCCTTGCAGTAAGATGCATATAAAACGAAAAATTATTCTTTTTTTCCAATGTGATGCCTACGAACAGGATTATACATACTTATCAGGGTATTAGAGTGACCGTACCAATATAATTATCTGATTATGGTAAGAATATATATATATATATATATATATATATATATATATATACATACATACCTTGAATACTATGATTACACTGGACGGCATAACGTGAGTCCGTCAGAGCTCTGGGGTCTGTAACACAAAGAGATGCAGTCAATTTTACGATCAATTGTAAATCTTCAGTACATGGTTTGCCATAGACTTACGATTAATATCAATCGTAAGATCAATTTCAAGCTTTATGTTACAGGGGCCCTGGTGTTACAAGAAGGATGTGTGTGTGGTGTAACCCTTTATATTAAAAGGATGAAATGCGAGAAAACAAGGCCAACTGATTAGGGAAGAGTGTGAGAAAAGTCGTATCACATTCGTTGCCTCGATTCCCTTTCTTTCTGTTTCTTTTTTTCTCTCTAGTTATTTTGGGATTTTTTCGTCATTGGATGGGGGTGTGTGCCCGCTTGGCTCCATACGCTACTGGGTGATTATCACCTGGCTTTTACTCTACTTCTTACCTCCCCCTGCCCCTTCGGCTGTCGAATCCTCCTCAATTTCCAGTTTCCTGACTCTGTATCTCTCTCTCTCTCTCTCTGTGTCTCTCTCTGTCACTTTCTTTCTTTCTCTCACTCTCTATCGCTCTCTCTCTTTCTCTCTCTCTCTCTCCTTCTCCTACGAGCTCTGTTGCTCTCTCTTTCGGATTCTATTAGGAAATTCTAATTATCATTTGTTTGATCAAATCATAAAATATCACACCATAATACGCATCTCTCTGTCAAAACAGCCCCCCCCCCCCTAACGATGTCATTGTTTGCAAAATCGTGTTGGCGCTTCCAATTCGAATTTGAGCGATGTTTGTTGCAAGACGACTGGCTATATCAAGCAAATCTCAAGTAGCTTCGCATCGACAAACATGAATACTTCAACCATCGACGACGCGAGCGGCCTCGCTCAGCGTAACGCAACTCTTCTCGAAGACGAAATCCAGTACGGTGTCGACTATGAGTTGTTGAGGAAGCTGGGTGCCCTCCTGAGGTGGTATGCGCATATCGAGATCGTCCTCGCGGTTCTCGCCATCGTCTTCACATCCATCGTCCTGCTCGTCATCGCAAGCCGGAGATCCTTTCACAACGTCACTCATTCTTTCATCGCGAACCTGATGGTGTCCGATTTCGGGATGGCTATTTGCTGTATATGGGATGGAAGCCATTGGTTAACACGCAGTTATGATAATATAATTTCATGTGGTGGCCTAAACAAATACCTGCAACACGTGAGTAAATCTTGTTTTAGTCCATTTTCTCCCCCGCAATGTCTTCCTCTTCTTTTTTCTTTCATAGTTTTCTTGTTCTTGTTCTTCGTCTTATTCTTATTCATCATCATCATTACCATCATCCTCCTCTTATTTTTCTTTTCCCGTTCTTCATCTCTTGTTTTAAATTCGTCTTCTTCTACTTCTTCGCTATTTTTCTTGTTTCCCCCCTTCTTTTTCGTTTTCCTTCTCGTTCCTTTTCTTATTTTCCCTTCCTATTCCTCTCCTTCTTTTTTTTTTCCTCTTCTTACTATTGTCTTTTTCATTTCTTGTAACGCTAAAACGTAAATAGGCTATGATATTGTTTCGAAGAATGAATTATGAATACATATTTGTACGTACTATGTGCTTCAGAAAAAGAAGGATATTATATGTTCCTATCAATTATAATTAAAAAAATATTTACTCTTCTCTTTTATTAGGAACCCAACCTTTGATTTCATGAACGTTAATTTAATAAGTGTATTGTAGAAAGTTGAGGCTATAGCGATGTACTCAACTACTCATAAATATTAATATTAATTATATGAAATTCTTTTATCTAGTACCTCACTTATTTAGGTATACGTGGTTTTTGTCTAAACTGGTTTAAAGATAATTTATGCATTCGGTTCCAGTACACATCATATAACACATGTAACTCACCTCTAACTAAAGTAATCTTTGGAATTCCGCAAGGATGTATTCTTGGCCCCATTCTCTTTATGTTGCATATTAATGATTTATCTACAATTTCTCCATTTCTTGATTGTTTATCATTTGCAGACGGTACTACTTTAATTGCTTCACACAGTAATTTTGACCAATTGATATCAATTACAAATATGGAACTATGTAATATATCTGATTGGATCACATCTAATGAATTAATTGTAAATTATTCAAAATTTAATGTACGTACTTCAGAAAAAACGTATTTCTAGTAATACTTCTGATGTCAAACTAAAAATTAATGACATTCAGCTTCCTACCTCAACCTCGACAAGATTCCTTGGTGTTATACTAGATGAAAATCTTAATTTTAATATATACTCTTCTGAACTCGGTAATAAAACTTTTAAGAATGTTTGTATATTATTTAAATTACGCCATATTTTACCTGAAAGACATCTATTCATGTTGTCCAACTCTTTAATTCTTTCAAATATAATCATATGTGAACCCATTCACAAATTACAGAAAAAAGCACTCAGAATAATTTTGTACATCATCTCCTTTCCTGGCCCCATGGAAACCAAGTTTTATTAATCTGAAAACTCCTAATATCTATAATATAAATAAATTTCAAATTGCAGTTTTAATGCTCATCAACAATCCCCCTTAAAATGAAATCCTGGCTACGCGGCTGCTCTTCCTTCCCTCCCTTTCTC
Organism: Heliocidaris erythrogramma; assembly: GCA_025617745.1. NCBI lineage: Eukaryota > Metazoa > Echinodermata > Echinoidea > Camarodonta > Echinometridae > Heliocidaris > Heliocidaris erythrogramma. Next base: position 25,589,114 of record CM046863.1, on the reverse strand, counting down.
CATCTCCCCCTCTCTATTTATCTTCCAAGTCTCTCCATGTCCACCTTCTTCACCCTATATGTTTCTCCTTGTCCATCTCTCCCTCTCTGTTTCTCTCTATCTCTGTCTCTCTCTGTCTCGCTGCTATCCTCTTGCTCCGTCTATCTTTTGTTAAATCTCTCCTTCCCCTCAGCTCTCTCTCTCTCTCTGTACTTCTCTCTTAACCATGCCCGTCGGTACCTTCGATGTCTCTCTTTTCCCTCCTTATTCTGCCCCTCCCACTCTCTCCACTGGCATAACTGTCCTTCTCTGTCTCTCTCGCTCTCCTGTCTCCTCTCCCACTTCTTTCTGTCTCAGCTGTCTGTCTTTCTATTCCTTTCCCTCATTTCCTCCCTTTCCTCCCTGTCTCTCTCCGTCTGCCCATCTTCTTTCCCCCTCCTTCTCTTAAATCGCTTCTTTCACTCTCCCCCTCACTCCCCTCCTATCCACTTCCTTTTCCTATCTGCCCTTTCTCCCACCTTTTCTGTTTGTCTGTTTGTATGTCTGCCCCCTCCCCTCTCTATGCACGTCTCTCTCTCTTTCTCTCTCTATCCATCCCACCTCTTATTTCCTCCGTCATGCCTGTGTCTCTCCATCTCTCCCTCACTCTATTTCTCTCCCTTTCAACTCAATAATCTGTTCTGTCTCCATTTTCACTCCCTACCCCCCTCCCTCTTCACCCTCTCTGTCCATCACTAATTTGATCCTTCCCCCTCAGCACGCTTTCTATTTCTTTCCCTCTCTTATCTTTCCACCCACTCCCTTGTACCATCTTCCCCTTCTCTTCCCGTCTCTCTGCTTGTCTGTCTGTTTCTCTCTCTGACTCTGTCTGTCCGTCTTTTGATTTCAATCATCCCCTTCTCTCCTTTATTCCCTGTCTTGCCTTGCTTTGCCTTCTCTTCTTTTCTCTCTCCTCCTCTACTTTCTGTCCCCGCACTTCTCAGTCATCCTCTTCCTCTCACGTCCTTGCCTCTTTTCTCCCTGTCTCTCCTGTCTCTACATCCTCTCTCCGTCTCCCCGGCCCTTTCTCTCTCTCTTTATCTGACTCGCTCTATCCGGGCTCCTCCCTCTCTAAACCTATCCTCTAGTTTTCCCGTTTTCTCTCTCCGTCTCTGCATCTTCTTTCCATTTGTCATGTCTCTAACCTGACATCTTAGTTAAAGGGAGCGACAAGTCGCAATCTATGGGCGCTTTTACAGTTGGCTGCTCCTTTCTCTGGATCAAAGTTCAAAGCGACTTCAATTTATCGTGCGCAGCTAATAAAAGTTCGCACATTGACCCAAATTTGAGTAAACAAGATCGCGCGTTCTTTATTCCAGTATTTGAATCTCATTGGTTGGTTGCGTATGGAGGGATTCGAGTTAACGATCGCCCGAGGAATCCGGCAATAACCTTCCTTCGGTAGCGCACGATTGGACCTGATTGTATCCGAATTTCCCCGAGTCAGGCCAACTGGTCAGGCCCATGGATTACGACTTGCCACTCCCTTTAATTTGGAAATAATCATCTCCATTACTCCCAAACTATATACGCTATTATTTGATTTCATCAAATCATTCCCAGTAAAATAATTTTTAAAATGTCATAATAACTAATTGAAAGATTTTTATCATGAAACCCCATGGAACACTCATCAGTTACAAAAATGGGTGGGAAAGCTTCTGTCAATATCAAGTACAGACTGGGATAAGATCTTTAAATCAAAAATACATTATCATATTGATAAATTGTTGAATCTCTATTCTAATAAAATATTTAATAATGTATATATTTCTAAAACAAAACACAAGGGGAAAAGCACTTTTCCAACTAAAGATATCATTAAATAGATGTTTGAGAAGCTCATGACATGAGAAACAGATAGACGAACCGTCAAGACAAGCACATAATCGTTACTCTAATCCACTGCAATATGTATCTATGTTCGATTTGGTCTCAAATGATTAATTTTACTGTCTTTGAGTATAAAACATCAAGCACTACAAAAAATTCCAATTGAATTCCGTGCATTTATTCACATAACATAACGTATAACATGCTTGTAAAGCGTCTCAACTAGCCGCTTCTAACACACAGAAGTCTATGTGGTTTTGCACACAATAGCCATTGAGCCTCGATTGTGCAAGAAAAACGCATGCATTTCCTAATTTGAGAGGTGTCATTAAGCTGACCATATATTTTTGAGGTATATGTGCAGATTTATGAATGAAAATCATGATTATATGCCCCTCAACATATTTTAGTAAATATTAGGTTACCATTTGAAAAACAAGATGACTTTAGGATGCCCGATTTTTTTTTGTGCAAATTTTATCAAATTTTCCACACTTTTCGATGTTTTGTGGAATCCAGGTTTATTACTCAAATCACAAAAAATACTCTCTGAATTGATTCCTCATCCTATTATAACAACAACAAAAAAAGATGTTTTATTTATTCATTCATGATGTCTAATTAATTCAAAAGATATGCAAATAAGGAATTTCATCAACAATTCAAGATGGGCGCCAAAATGGCCCATTTTGAACCCCATGGGACACGATTTGGCAATGGGAACATAAAAAAATCATTAACTAGACACTTCAGGCATTGTAAATAAGTTGGTTAAAGAAGTGTATATCGATGGTGCACGGGAACCCCCCTTTCCGACTAAACTAATGGTTCCTATCATTATTGCAAATCTGTTAATACTGTGAATATCTTTATACATAACTATGATACTCGCTTTGGTTGTAAGTTACACTATGAAAGAGTTAGTTCGACTAAATTGTTAAAGTGTGTTAGGAATCAGGGTCCTCGAATTTAATTCACTTGATAAAGATCGTACATCTTGTACAATCTTAAGTTCATTTAAACCCACGTTTAAAAAAAGACTTCTGGCCAATTACAATGAAAAAGTCAATTAGTATCATAACATCACCTTATCCTCTACTATACCCTTTCCTTCTCTCTTTCTCTCTCTCTCCCTGTTCTTCTCCATTTCCCTTTTCCTCTCTTTCCCTCTTTTTTTTCGCTTGCTGCCTCTGTCTCCGTGATCTCTCGTTCTTTCTTACAGGATAGGCTGTGTATATCTATGTGCAACTGTGTGTTTGTTTAGCATTATGTCCGAGGACATTTTCGGACAGAGAACAAAAAAAATTCATGACAACAATGGTCCTCGGAAGGCGGACAATAGTCCTCGAACGTCGAACAATGAATTTATGCCTTATTCCGTCGACTGTCCGAGGACGAGTAACAATAGAGGAACAATAGTTGTCCTCGGAAGTAAAGCCATGTAAACGTGCGTGTGTGTGTGTGTGTGTGGAATGAACACTTGCATTTTCTTCGAAACTACATGTACTACTTGCATTATTATTGAACAATTATTTTCTTTGTACATTCATGCATTACTTATTGTGGAACTACAGCTGTTGAAGCTCATCGCTTTTCTTGTATTTCCCTTTTTCTTCGTCATTATTACATGTACAATGTCATTTATGTATTTAAATGAAGTATTTTTTTTATTTGATGATGAAATGAAATCAAATTGAATTGAATTGAATATTTCGATAAACAAATGTATTCAAAACAGAAAGTTAATGACTTCCAAGTGCTTTTACATTAACGCTAATCTTGAGCTCAGAGAATGGAATCGCATTTGGAGAGAAACTGTTTGAAATAAATTCTAAAGAAAAATATTCTTTATCATGCAGTGGATTGAAAATCAGGTTTATAAAATCTACAAACTATAAAACGTCCCACCCATTTTTACCACTTTCTATCCATCTACCCTTTTCGTCTTAACCCTTCCTCCGTCCGGCCACCTTCTATATCTCTCCCCCACCCCCTTTACACAGGTTGCATTTCAGATTTCTTGCAGCACGCTGATCCTCCTTACCTTGACTCGATACGATGCGATACTCAATCCATTGCAATCGCTTAACCGATGGAGCAAGGGCCGCATAACGTCTGCAATCTGCCTCAGTTGGTTCCGTAAGTATTTTTGTTTACTTGACTCGGGCTTAACTCTCTTAAGAGTGATCTCTCTGCGACGTGACTCCGTGTCGCATTCCCACGGCCAAATGTCACTTAGCGAAGCCGCACATGCTCACACACATTATGCAACCTTGCTCACACACAATACACATTCTTATGAATAAATCCCAATTCCTTGTAATTGTCAAACCAATATGCTTCCACTGGTGAACTCTATATTTGGGTGATGCAGTCAGCGAATAATAATATATCATTTCAAATGAAACGTCGGTATACCAGGCATTTCTTAGTAAGGTTGAGTACCAGGAGCGAACGCCAGTGGGTGGTGGCCTTTGGCAGTGTGATTGTGACACAGAGTCACGCTGCAGAGTGATCACTTTAAAGAGAGTTTAGCCGAAGCTGATAATTATAAGACCTATCATTATCCTTTTTTTTATTTGCAAAACCAGTTTTAGCATTATCATTTTAACCTAATTCATCTTTTAATCTACTGCATGAAGTTAAATACTTGAGATAAGAATTATCTAGCCTTTTCGCCTTTCAAAAGGTATAACTCGTATCAGACTGAGATTTTCACACGGTAAAGTTGAAAGATGTCAAATAGATTTAAGAGTCTGTTTTATATTTCCTTCAGTAATATGTCCTTCAATTAATGCTCTGAATAATTAGCTTTTCACTTTTTGAAAAAAAAATCAACGCCACAAAATCTGTGTGTATTAATGACTAATTCAGAACCCAGCAATTGCCATTAAGTGCTTTATCGCTGAATTTCCAGAGCGCCTCTTTTTCCCAGGGGCAATGAATAATTATGAAACTGGTAAGCAAAATGTTTTCAGTGTTGTGAATGTAACATGGTAAAGCCAATTACTCTTGACCTTGCTCCTGCGTTCTTTCTTTATATTAAAAAAAAAATGGTTTCAAGACTGGCCATGGTCATTAAAGGTACACTCTACAGCTTCCCTAATATTTTTATACACGAGCATATACTCACACGTACACCCAACTTAGTATGGGGTACCTTTAATGTGAAAGTTGTCGTTATCGTATCGTAGAGGTCTGACCAACCCCGTTACACTTAGAGCCTCGTATTTGAATGGCCTTTTATGTACACTGGAAGTGATGCAACGGTTATCATTTTGTGTTATCTCATTCACAGTGTCATTTCTGCTTCAAATACCATCATACTACCTGGTATGCAATCCAACTACCCCTCTGGAGATCATCCACCAAATCTACATCTACAGCATTATGTTCTTTGTTCCGTCTCTTCTTCTCATTTTCTGCTACGCGCGTATCGTGCACCGGGTGATGCGCGACACATTTCGCAACAAGCACCTCTCCGTGTCTTCGAAATACGACGCGACGCGCAAGGGACGCACCGCGCAACAAGCCAAACTTACCCAGATGGTGGTAATGATTTTACTCGTATTCTTTCTGTTCCGCGCACCTCGCTCGACGTTTGTTCTTTACAAGTTCTTGGTCGGTTGGTCAGGTACGTATTGGTTTAGAGATCTCATACTTCTGTTCGCGTTTATTCTGCTTGAACAGCTTAGCTGTGTTGTCGATCCGTTTATCTACGCTTTCTGCGCCCCGCAGTTTCGAGGATATCTGGCGGAAAAGGTGCGTTGCCGCCCATAGAATCGGTAAATTTCGCAAAGGATTACACCAGTAATTAATATCAAACGAATCCAAAAGCTCTGATTAGAAATGTTTTAAAAAAATCGAGAAAACATCAGGGTAGGGAGAATTCTTCTTAAACAATAACTCGATCGTTGATTCTTTTTCTTTTAAATTAGATAGCATCAACGTAAGGTGATGACGTAAGGCGATGTTTTTTGTTTCGGGAGTTTCCTCATAGGAATACATTTGTAGTTTTATTTAAACAAGATAAAACAAGGTATAACATAATAAGGAAACAGTACAAAAGGAGAAGACGATAGAATGATGAAAACAAAGGGAAACACAAGGAAAGGTGAAAATATACGATGCTAGTATGATATGCACACGGAGGAAAAAAAGAATTTAGAAAAAAAAGCCTTGGAATGATATAAAGAAAAATGCATCAGACAGGCAGTATACGGTTTGAATTCCGCGCGAAAATATTGACCCTCTGATCTGAGCTGCCATAGCAAGAAGATCGCAACAAGATGACTCGTTGAGCGACATGAGACGTAAAAAAATGCGCGGAATGTGAAAGCAATTTCTTCAAGAACCGTTCCTCTAGAGGGGTCTAACTCGGAGCGGTCTGACCGCCCTTCTAATGACGATCATATTATCTGTATGTATTGTGCTTATATTATCTACACTTGTTTTTAAGCTTAGGCGTATACCACATGTATATGATATTATCTTCACGTTTATTCATGCTTTGTATACATCTGGGTAATTCACACATACTTTCAAGCTCATATGCAATGCAGTTGTTTTTCAAGTTGGGTAATGAAGTGTATTCAATTTGTACTTTGCTTGAGGCCAATTTTTCTGGACTAATGAAACAAAGTCTGAGAAGTTATTTCCTTCTATAGATCTTTTACACAAATTAAATACGAGAAAGCTACGCTTTTACAAACTGTAATACGAATACGTGTGAATGAAAATTGCAAAGGTTATACCAATTTATAAGAAAGACGATCCTTCTTTTTGTATATGTAATTATCGACCTGTTTCTATTTTGTTAAGTTTCTCAAAGATTCTCGAGAGGATTGTTAATAATGGGTTATATGGATTTTTGTCTGAAAATAATTTTTTTTAATCCTAATCAATTTGGTTTCCGAAAGAAGCATTCAACTGATTTAGCTCTAATACAGTTATTTGACAGAGTATCAAATGCCTTGGCAGATCATAAACATGTAATTGGTATATTTATGGATCTTAGGAAAGCATTTGATACTCTTGATCACAAAATTTTGCTATATAAGTTACAACATTATACGGGGTTCGGGGTACTGCACTTCATTGGTTTGAGAATTATTTATCACACAGAGAACAATTTGTTTCATTTGAATCCGTTCATTCGAATATGTTACCAACAACATGCGGAGTCCCACAAGACTCAATTTTAGGCCTCTTGTTATTTCTAATTTATGTTAATGATATTTCAAATGCTTCACCTATATGTTACAGTATATTTTATTTGCTGATGATACAAATGTTTTCTGTTCACACTCTGACTTAAACCATTTAATTACTATTTTGAATAATGAATTACCGAAGTTATCTACATGGTTTAAAAGTAATATCTTGTCACTCAATTAAAAAAAAACCAACTTTATTTATTTCAGAGGTAAAAGAAAAGTTGACTTGCAAAATCATGATTTATATATTGATGGTAATCTTCTTGAAAACAATGCTTTGGTGTGTATATTAATGAACATTTAAAATTGAATGATCATGTAAAACACATAATTTTACCTATCTCTCGTAATGTTGGTCTGTTAACTAAGCTAATATTTTTACCTACTTCTGTACTATTTACGCTGTATAATACGGTGATCTTGCCATACATATCATATTGTAATATTATCTAGGCAACTCAGAAATGGTATACCAATCCCATATTAATTCTCCAGAAAAAAAGCCATCCGGGCGTGTAGTGGGGCAAGCTTTTGCTCTCACACTGACCCTCTGTTTTTTCTACTTAAGTCCCTCAAGGTCAGTGATATTAACTTTCTGTATAAAGTATAACTCCATCCTTTTACCCCCAGTATTTGCAACATTATTGCAATCGAACACACAAATTCACGCATATCCCACCAGACAATCAAAAAATGTGCATTTATTTAACCCCAGGACTGCTCTTGCACATAATTCTATTAGACACTCTGGCCCAGATGTATGGAATTCCCTTCCTCCCGAAATAAGAAACATGACTTTAATGTACTCTTTCAAGCAAGCAGCAAAAAATCACCTAGTTAAGCAATATTCCCCACAATAACGATCTTGTAGTACACCTATAATACCTTGTATAATTATGTAAATAGGACCCATGACTTGGCACATTTTCACATTTTCACCTCTTTGGGAGGCAGATAATTATGATATTCGTTTACAAATCGAGTTTATCACTTGCTATTATGTTAATATCATGTCTGCCTCTCAAACCGGATGATTAACTCTCTATTGTTAATACAGTTGTTATTTAAAATATTTGGAAGGTACAATTGCCTCACTTTATCCTCCTCTCTTCATCCCTATTTCTCTCTGTGTCTTCTTCTCTTTCTCTCTCTCATTATTTTACCATTATATTTTATCTCAAAGGGCTTTCATGCTGTCAAGCCTCGGCTTATTATGAAAACCCTCTTGTTTGATTTTTCTCTCTATAATCTTATTATTAACCTTGTAGTTTAAGATATATTAATGTCATGATGTTCCATTGTATTGTATATCGCATAATTTGTATAATGTATGTATTGCGTTATTTGATGAATTGAGAAATCAAGCAGAACTAAATAAATAAATAAATAAAATGTATGCACGTTAATTTCAGATGTCAAGTCAACCTTTATTCAACCGAAATTATTTTCATTCCTTTTAAAACTCGATTTTAATAACCAAAGTACCTCTTTCATTTAACATCTCTATTTCCATTCGTGCTTTATAGCTTTATAGCGAAGTTATCTTTCTACTACTACAACCATTATACCATATTCATGTTAAATGAAGTGTAATGCAAAGAGTTATTCTGCGACGTGGTTGAGAGTATGGCGATAAGAGTATAAAATCGAGAATTTACTTCTATCATAATTTATTCAATGTTAAATCCATAGAATGTCTGCATAAAGCCTACCGACTTAATACACAAAAGTCATTTAGCTTATGGCTATGTAAGAGAAGCACTTATTATCGTCATTTGAAAGGGGTGATATATAGACTTCCGTATGGGTTCACACGAGTGGAATAATCAATCCTTTCAACGTATTTAATTTAAAATGAGCAGGATATATTACATGTATAGTATAGTTGAAAAGAAAGATAATATCGCTAAGAAAGATTAGTGATAGAGTTTTCTGAATACACATACGTCAGAAGTTTATAAAGCGTAATAATCACGCGACTCTTATTGCAGTATATGAAACTTACCTACGCGTATTAAATGTCTTATGAACAGAATTTTTGACGTTGATATTGGCCCTTTTTTTTTAAAGGATATGGCTTCAGAAAATGAGATTCGAGTGCAGACATTGGCTTTGTAGAAAATTCTGAGACAAATATAAACATGTTGACCATTATGACAATGAGAGTAAAACACTTGAGACCCCAAAGCAAGATCTTGATATGAAACAAGTGAGGTAGATTAAATGTGGGTGCATTTTGTGAGTGAAACTTCAGCGGTTTTTATGATGGGAGTATCTTGTAGGTTAAGTTTCAGGATCGCTTCATGTATTCTTCAAAAGAAAGACTCTTGCCAATAATAAGTGTTTAGTTCGCGCATTGTCAATTTGTCATGACTAGTATTAACATCCATTGCACTAAGCTAATATACAGTGCGAGTCTTTTAATACTAAGATACTATACAGTATTAGTAAAAAAAAAAAAGGAAACCCAGATTCACAACCGTAAATCTCGTTACAATTATCGGTACATAGAGTATAGATTTAATCAAAGACACTCATATTATTGTAGTCTATAATGTTTCTTTTTAACCTGATACCTTGAAAAATTATATCCGACAATAGACAGCTGAACAGTAACATTTATCCTGATGCATATCAAATTTGCCTCTGCCCAAGGTTTGAATGAAATTAAAGGTCAACCCAAGGTTGGCTGAATGATCTCCATTCTAGTTGAACGAACTCACAAACTCTTTGAAGAAACAAGTAACTCCTGAACACCATTCAGCCAAAACTCGGGCAAAGACGATTCTGACATGCATTTTGGAAATGACCAGTGCTCATTCATCCATGATCGCATTTTGATCAGCAGCCTATATCAAATTAAAGAGGACATTATCAACGATCATACCATTATAATACATTTTAGCGATTTCACTCGGGGCTTGAATATGGGTTTCCTTTTTATTGACTACCACACTGTATATATACAGCATAAGGTTTTCAGAATAAGGCCCCAAATGTTTACCACACGCTGTATCACCGCTTGCAGTATGATCAGCTAGCAGCATGGTTCAAAAGGTTATGCATGCTCAATAAATGCGGAAATTACACTGCTAACGGGGGACATATTGTCCTCAAAAAAGGGTCTTCTTGAGAGATTATGAGAACTACGAGTTCTTGACGGGTCGAGTAGCCAGCATGCATACAAAGACAAGAGAAAAGATCCTAGCCAGCATCTTGAACATAATATATCTTGAAGACCTATCAACCACGACACATAGTACGATTAACCTGTTGACTATACTGAATACTCTTATCCCCATAGGCTTTACACGTGGACCATGCGATTCTCGTAGGCAACGGATTAAAGAAGGAAATAATTTTTTTACCGTTCAAAAATAATTTTGTATTTATCATTTCCTGAGAACATAAAACAAAGGACTTAATTTACGTATAGTTTACATAGCATCATTATGCAACTGAAGATTCTACAATTTTTTGCCCTTATTTAGATTTTTCAAAATCACCAATTTCATCATAATTCATAGTAACTGTTTTTGCAATAAACACTATTGTGCATTAGGGGTACATACATGGGGGAGTTCTGGCCATGGAATAGCATTGTGAACTCTCTAGAATCAATTATTTCTGTTTTTATATGAAAAAGAAAAAAATCAAACTGGCCAAAAAAGAAAAAATTCAAACTGGCCAAAAAAAAAATCACATTACTTGTTCACTAAGTGCGACAGAAAAGAACCAGTGCACAGTGCTGATGTTGATTTACGCAAGCATGTTTATTTCAGTTCTAGGCAAAGATAAAATGATTACAATGGACACAGTGAGTTTAACTTTAGAATTAAACAACCTTTGGGTAAGATGTCTCATATACATGTACACCATTGAGCAATATGGCAACTTAGAATGAGGTTTCTGGCATTATCAAGAACAAGGCACAGTACAATGAATAATTTATGAGGCATACATCGATCACAGCTAATGAATATACATGTAATGGGAAACTACACAAAAAATAAGATTACTGCCCTAGAGAAGCAAACTATAGAGATGTAAATGAAATATAATGTAACTGTATTTTTAATTTGGGTAATAAGTGAACTTTACCAAAATACTTGTTTGTTTTGTTTTGTTTTTTGTTGTGGGTCAGGCTCGACTAGCAAATGTGCTATTATCTGGCCCCTTTTACCAACCAATGCTTTTCTTCATTTATATGTAAATATCATTGTATAAAAAATGTATTGTAATTAAATGTTGTTGGTGGTAATAAATAAATAAATAAATCAAATCAAATAAATCTTTGGCGACTATACTTCTATAGGACATCTACACTGTGAGTAATGTAAGACTACATTTAATTTCCACAGACAGGCACGGCTTTTACTAAACAGTTGGGTGTTGGCCTGGTACGGCTTGGCGCACTGGGTCGAAATTAGCCCCCTCCCCCTCTAAAAAGAGGGAAGAGAGAGAGAGAGAGAGAGATGATAGAAGGGGAGGAAAGATGGAAGCGAAGATGATAAAAGGATTAAAGAAAAACATAACGACAGGAAGGATTTTGTTCATGTAGTATGCATAAAATTAGTAAACAGGTCCCCTTGAAGAATAGGAATTTAAGAAAATGCTAAGTCTTGAATAAAAAGTACAGGTCGGATTTACTTTCACTGGTAGGAACTGAGTTCATTTCATGAAAGTATCAGTGCAATGAATTTAATCTCAGGAATTGTTCTATGCCCATTTTGTAAATTTACCACAGAAGGTACAGGGTGTTATTTCAGTCAGTCTTCAAAGAAAATGTGATCAGTTTATCTAATATCTAACACTAGAACATGAAACAATGATAACTTCTTGCTGATTGAAACAGCATAAATTGCAACACCGTTATAATATCTGTTCCCTATGATGTTAAATAGAGCTCGACATGTATATAGAGATTACAAAACAACTAGATGTACAGCGAGATTACAATAAAAAAAATGAATATACCAACAATGACTTAACAGTACATATATATAGATATATAACAAGAAGAAATGAATATACAGTAGAGATTGTAATGACATTACTTCTGCATCAATACATAACTAGCCTGCACAAAATGAAAATTAAGCTCGTCTACTAAAGGTAGCTTAGTAAAAACGTAGTGGCACAAAAAACATATCCTGAATGCTAACACTGAAATTGTTGATAAAAATAGGTCATTTCAAAGGTGTAATTTGACATAATCTGATCACAGTTTGGGAAATATTAAAGTGAACCAATCACCAAAAAATATTTTTTCTCTGCATGTTAATGTTCAATGTTGCTTCCTCTATAAAAATGGAGTAACCACACCAAGGTCCTGAATGGGTTAAAATGGTCCTCACAAAAAAAGGGGGGGGGGGGGAAGAGCAGCATAAAATTGTATCATGTAACCATTCTTTTTTTAAAGGAGAATGAAACCCTGGGGAAATATCCATTTTAATGAAAAGATAGTAAAGAGAGAAGCAATTTAAAAAAAGTTCCATCAAAATCGGTTAAGAAATGAAAAAGTTGTGAAAGTTTGAAAAGTCTCGATTTACTTTCTATGGCGATCCTCAAATTGGCTATTTGCTTCAATGTGGCAGGTTTTTGTGGACAACTCTCCATATGTTTTGTACACAAAATTTCATATTTTCTCCATTATCTCTAAAGATGCTACTTGTCTCTTTGTGACCTCAACATATGTTGTGTAAAATACATTTTACCATGATATACATAGAGCTAAAAAAGAGACAAGCTGTACCTTGAGAGATAATGGAGAAAATCTGAAATTTTGTGTACAAAACATATGGAGAGTTGTCCACAAAAACCTGCCACATTGAAGCAAATAGCCAATTTGAGGATCACCATAGAAAGTAAATCGAGACTTTTCAAACTTTCACAACTTTTTCATTTCTTAACCGATTTTGATGGAACTTTTTTTAAATTGCTTCTCTCTTTACTATCTTTTCATTAAAATGGATATTTCCCCAGGGTTTCATTCTCCTTTAACCCTTTCAAGACAATTGACCACATTTTGTTGTTTGGCTCAATAACTTTTGATTCAGAGCTCTAAAAAATATACCAGATGAATGAGTGGAAAGAGCCAAAATTTCTGCATATACTATGTCCAGTTTTGTTGGAAGACCATGTTGCGTTTGATGCCAGGAATTTTAAAAACGAGAATAAGCATCAAAATCCTTAAATTGGCAACACATTGAGAGGTTCAAAATCATTGTTTTTTTATCAAAATTGGCAATTTTTTCAACTTGTCAACAAAATGTGTAGCCCTGTATATTGTTTTCAAAGATATTACACCTTATTAGAACCATGTAGCACTAAAAGAAAAAGATTAGTGTTGCCAATTTGAAGTACGAAATGTGATCAATTTAGCACTTAAATAATTCCTGTCCGGAAAGGGTTAACTCTTTGAGTGCCAAGGATCAAGACCCTCGACCGGCACATTATTTGGAGTCAACTGTGGCAGTCCTATGTTTAATTGTTCTATTCATCGACTAAAGCCAGTAGAGTTAAAGGTCCATTGTATTGAGTTTATTTCCTGAATGAGCTACATGAATGCAAATCGCAAAAAAGGCAGGCATGTTAATCTGTTGACTGCTGCATTCTCTAACTCCTATAGGCTTAATACAATGGCCACCCGGTTCCTGTAGTTACTGGGTTAAAAAAAAATGACTTTTCAGTCAATACTTTACAACAGAGCGCTTCTGTAATGTATACAAATTTATGCACATATATTCTCTGAGCACCTAGTGACGAGCTATTCCATTAACCTGCTTTTTATAAATGAGCCTCAATGCTTGGAATCCAGTTTGCATACATTATTTGTTGCTATGTCCAGCAAGCTTTCAAGGTTGTCAAGAACAACCTTTGTTTGAAAGGTATGTATAAAATTTGAATACATTATATGGTCTATTGAATGCCCTTGCAAACAACAAAGTTTAATTACAATTACTGAATAATGCAGTGCTGCATAAAAAAAAACATATGAATATTCTATGAATACACATGATATAAGTATTCAAGCGGGTGCATACTGACTTTCTTTCACCACATGTTTAAAAAGGTGATGATGATGATGAATGCACTCATAAATGCACTCATAAATGCTCTCATAAATGCACTCATAAATATACATGAGTAATAACATGATGTTTATCTGTCTTATACATGTAGTTATAATATTCAAATATCCAATGAGGCAATATCATAATAACTTTTATATTCATAAATATTCACATACCAGCATAATCATGAAATTCAATAATTTCACGGCAAGAAAGAAATGCAAAATTATTCAGTAAATAATGATAGCCACATAAAATATACAGATGGCCATCTTGTGCATCTTAAAAACAAAATAACGATAATGAGAGGTAGGCCTCAATCTAAAACTGCGAAGTGCTAAATATGGCACAAAAATATAAACATGATTATATACTTTGGTCACTAGTTTTCTCTTTTGGACGCAGACCTAAAAAACTTTCAGTGCATAATACCACCCACAAAGATATGGGCAAATAAATAATTGTAGCAATTCAGCAGCAATCTGAAACAACTTAATTTCAACAAAGCTCAGAAAATTGGTGTCGTGTGACAAGGACAGTTAATTAATTGAGCTGCATAATCATATAAATATCATATTCTTAAAAGAACATTTAAGATTATCAAACTCTACTGCCAACTAAGCAATCAGCTATTCATCAATCTCTGGGGAGCGTTTCATCAAGCGTTTTTTTACAGACATCTGTTATAAGCTACTGAAATCCTTGCATCTGATTGGCTGAGAGCAAATTTGTCGGTGAAAATCACTGACAAAACACTTGATGAAACGCTCCCCAGATCATGGTCTATGTTTAAAGAGAAGGTTGAGTTCTGGGAAATGTGAAAATTAATTTGTGAGATTTCTATTCCTTTTATGTCAGTTTGGAAGAGCATCATGGTAGAAATGTCCCCTGAATTTTGTTCTTCAAATGCTCTCATATTCAAAATATAACGAGAAATGACTGAAGTGTTCGGGCCGAACGTTCACGCCACAGGGGTATGCAGTCCCATATACCTATTTCTGTGAGCAAGTGCTTTTCAGTGAGATTATGTCAATTTCTTATCATTTTATTGATTCCAAAACCTCAAAGTATACACTATAATTCTTATGTTGTGACAGGTTCTTTCACGACGTAATCGCATAACCAGAACTCAACTTAAATCTTTAATCTTCCTTCTAAAAATGCAAAAAAGACACCCTTTATCACTAGAAAATGCTGTACTTTCATCTTTGTCTGGCTTTCATTTGGCCTCTATCTTTCCTCCTCCTTCAGATAAACAATGCTAAACATATAAGATCAACTTCTTTTTTGCAGCAAATGAAGGAAGAAATCCAGACAAGCTTTAAGGGTAAGATGACCTAATCATCTTCTTCTTCTTCCTCTTCCTCCTCTTCATCCTCTTCCGGCGAGGTATCTCCTGTGGTCTCTCCAAAGAGTTCCTTCCCTCCTGCGTCACCAGTCAGGAAGTCTGGTGCCTTTATGTCCCGACCCTTTAGTCTCAGGGTCACAACATCTGAAGAGTCCTGAAGACCTAGAAGAATCATCTGTCCAGACATCACCACCTCAACACAGGAGATCCGTAGGTCAGGGGTAAACATGGCAAGCTGTGTTGCATGATCAAGATCCCAGAGGGTGATGTCACTGGCGACAATGACAGCGCGTGTACCATTTTCAATCATGAAGATCTTGGTGGCAGTTGTGAACTGCAGGGCTTGCGTTGATGTCCGCAGCCTGCGCAAGGTGCTTCTTCCTCTCTGGATATCCCAGACCTTCAGCTGGTGGCGGTCATTCCCAAACAGCACCCTTGTTGCGTTGTCGTTCATGCCAATGCAGCAGACATTCGGCTCTCGCTTTAGACGCTTGCGGACTTCGCCCTTGTGGAGGTTCCACACCGTCACGTAGCTGACCTTATCATTGTCATCGTAGTTGACATGGGCTAGGTATTTCCCTTCTGGTGAGAGAGCAGCGACATAGAGATAGAGCATGGAGCTTTCGTTTTCAACAGTTTGCATATGCTGCTGTGTTTCTACATTGAAGACACAGAGGTGATGTCCAAAGTAGGAGCACACCAGGACCTTCTCATCCTGGCTCATCATGTACTGCTGAATGGCATTCTCTTTTTCCTTCCTAAGATCTTCCAATCTCTTCCTCTCTTTCTCCAACTCCATATCTTTTCTCTTCTGCCGCTCCTCCTGACTCTCCGACCTACCACAAAAAACAGCAATATTACAAAATTGCTTTGCAAAATTCAAGGTAAGCCTTTGCAACAACTTGGTTTCCTGAAGGCCATGAAGACACATTTATATACCTTGTATACTAACTTCTATTGATATTTTCCCAATATTTGTGACCACTTCATCAGATATGATAAGAAAATATCAAAAGATCTTTTCTAGGACAATATCAACAAATGTTGTTTGGAAATCACTGCTGAGAATGAGTAAAAGCCATTTCAATAGGGAATAGTATTTGATGTTATCTTGTCTTAAAACAACTGTTAGGAACCATAGTCCCTGCTTCGTACTCATATAAAGACTGTATTAAATGCTTAACATTTTCAAAAGAGCTTGGGTTTTGTATAATTGAAACAAGATTAGAGGAAACGTACAGTCAGATAACAAGTTGCATTAAGTGAAAACTGGAAAAATAATCAGAGCTTTAGGGCAAACCACGGCATTGTCACAAATGATTTGATTCAATTAAAACTCTCCTGAAGATAGGGCCATGAACTCATTAAAAAAAAAACAACTTTGGGTGATATCACAGACCAAATGGCACTTCAGATCAATTATTGTGGTATCACGACCTAGGATTCTCCTTAAGTACTTCAAAAATTGAAACTGTACCTCCGTTCCCATGGCATCATGTCAGCAGTGTTTTGTCTCTTGAATTTGGAGCGGAGTTCCTCCACCTCCTTCTTCCTCTGCAGCCGATCCGTCTTGAATCCAGTCTTGATTCTAAACTTGATGTGACCAGATTCAAGGTTCCAGGCTATGAAGTGATCCCTCGTCTCAGAAAGTCTGTTAAATTCAGAATAACATAAAACAAAGCTTATTTCTCTTAAAGCAGTCCCCGGAGTTCGAGAATGACTACAAACATAAGGGCCAGTTTATACCTGTTTCAATAAATCCATCATTCTTTAAATCGATGTGACCAGACTCCTGGGTATAAGCTACAAAATAATTCATTGTCTTTGAAAGCCAGACTTGTTCAATAACACAACCATCGTAATATTCATTTTCAATTCTATTCAAGTTGACTTTGCTATGTAAAAATACACATTTGCATTACAATAAAGTTAACTAAAATAGAAACATGGATAATATGATTACATAACATACTGAAAAGAAACCAAAAAGGAGAAGCCCTTAGAACAGGCCAGTCCAAAAGAATATTTCATTATACAGGTAACAATATGGTTAATGTTCATAATATAGATGAGTAGATTATTTACTCAGCGATAAGATTTCAATGGAAAACAATTTTGGTTGCTTTAGTGTAACGTGACGCGGGAAAGACTCATATGACAAAATTATTCAAAATCAAAATTGTATTCTATAGATACAGAACCAAAATATTAGGATGTAGAGTTAGTATTTACCTCTTTGAACACTTTCAAGCAAAATATTGTGAAAACTTTTATTCAGGTATGATTTTAATTTTAGAAGCACAGACAAAACTGGCAATTTTCCTCTTAGCATCTTTCCCGCATCTTTATGCACCATTGCGTTTCACCTTCGGAGAAGCAAAATATGATGCCTTTCGACTTGTGGCCTTTGTATTTAGGGGAGAGACTTATCTACAATGGTCACCTTTTCTGGTTCCCTTAGGTGACCATGACAGACAGGTTTGAATATAACTCTGGGGCCTGTTTCATAAAACTTGTCATCAATGACAAGTTGCAATAAAATGTTATAAGCTACTGAAATCCTTGCATCTGATTGGCTGAGAACAAATTTGTCTGTAAGAATCACTGACAAGGCACTTGATGAAACGCCCCCCTGTTCTTACCCTAGGAGCAGTTCCCCATCAAGGAGCCTGTACTCATGAGCTGGAGAGGGTACTATGAAGACTCCTGTCAGCTTCCGGATGTACTTCTTGGTACCAAGATCATACATGAAAACAGTTTGAAAAACCTGTCAAAATATGAAACATATGACAAGTAGAATAGTTATATAGTATGCACCTTCATATCATCCTATTCCGCAATCATCCTTCTGCGCAAAGCTCTTCATAATATAAGATGTACATGCAATAAATACTTGAAATTTGATAATAATAATGATATAGCATACTGATATACATATCAAACACATAACACAAGGTCTTTTTCTTTGTACAGGTACTAGAAAACAAAGACTAATTTGTTATAATGACATGTTTAGGACAAAGTGAAGAAGAAACACTATTACAGCAATAAATATACACTAATTCTGAAATATAAGAGTAATATATAAATCTATATCAATATCAAGGGATATGCAAGAAATAATTATACAAACTTCTATGCTACAATAGAATAGTGAATAGACATGTACATGTATAATGCATGAGAATGCATTAGATAATTCTGGTTAATTTTCATAACTTGAGTTTAGACTGACCTGAGAAGGTTTCTCACTAACGCTGGACAGTCGAAGATCAGATAGAATGACCACTTTATGATTCCTAATCAAGACAACATCATGCGAATCGACAAGCCCCCTCTCGATCCTCACTGCATTTCCAGCGCATTTTCCTTTCACAACATTCCACACGCTCAGCGGGCCGTTCTTGACCGACTTGGCAACGACGTAGCGCGGGTTGTTGATCATGGGTACGAGACCGGTTACGCCAAGACTTTTCTTGGACTTGTAGGCATTCTCGTCTCGTTCGTTGACCTTCTTGCTGATGTTCCAGATACGAAGGGATTTGCTCGTCTGTGAGGCCGTCAAACAGTACATCAGGTCCATGCAGGCACCCAGTTTAGAGATCTACATAGCAAGGGAAAATGCCCCATAATGATAAAAGCATTTCTATAATTGTCCTGTTAGCCGTAGATCAGAAGGGTTAGATTTATTGACTGTTTTTCTTTTCTCTTACCAGAAGGATAAGGAATTCAAAATGTAAGTAGCCTACAGGTACAATCCAGGAAACTTAAGACCATGAAATTATGTACAATGAATTCAACTGAATTTGTAAAATCAGCACTGATTTTCTTATTTACTATATAAATCTATATACCTACCTATTATGCCTGTAGTCTTGACTACGGGACCCCTTCGAGAATTATCACACATGTGTCACAAAATTGTGCGCACCCCCCGTAATCCTATTGTCCCCTTTGCCACTCACGCGCGTCAATACGCTACGGCCATCTTCCTCTTTTGCGAGCAACCCCAAGAAGAAACATGTTGCTTGCAAGGAGCGGGGAAGGAGGGAGGGTCATAGGTAGGTATATAGATTTATATAGTAAATAAGAAAATCAGTGCTGATTTTACAAATTTACTGCAATAAATCATATATACCTACCTATTATGCCAGACCAGCGCCAACTCAAAAGACCGGGAGGCATGTTTCGAGCAAAGGAAATAGGATTACACCAAAGACTACAAAGAAGACACAGCGGCCTTCAAGGTGGCTGACGCAAACAAAGCTTCACCTGCGGGAATATCCCTAAGGTAGCAAGAAATGAAGGAATTGGGCGAACGCCAATAAGCCGCCTTCAAAATATCAACAAGCGCCACACCTTGAAACAGAGCCCAAGAAGTGCTGACACTACGAGTATCATGAGCACGAGGCTTACTGTCGGATAAAAGAGCCTCTGTGCCAGCGGCCCTAATAGCTTCAACGATCCATCTAGAAATGGAATCAAGAGAGGCAGGAGAAAAAGGCTCTCTAGTGATCAAGAACAACTGATCATCCTTACGAAAAGACTTAGTCTTATCAATATACCATTTGAGAGCCCTAACAGGACACCAAACTTTGTCCTCACGCACCGAAGAAAGGTCAGAAAGCGGACAAAGAAAAATCTCAACAGGACCGGAGGTAGCTGTCTGATTCTTGGCAACGAAAGAAACCCTAGGAATCAATCTAACACCTTTTCTCTCCCAGCGAACATGACCAGGAGTAAGACAGAGAGCATGAAGAGTACTGCGCCTCTGCCCAGAGGCAATAGCTACCAAAAAGAGCGTCTTAACCGTAAGATGATGAAGCGAAGCTTCACCTAACGGTTCAAAAGGAGGTTTCGCCAAGGCCTCCAGGACCTTAGGCAGACTCCAAGACGGCACTAACTTAGAAAACGAAGGTCGTTTCAGAAAGAACGAACGAATCAAACCGCTTAGTAGCGGGGAATTGGAAATCCCCGAACCATCCGAAAAACCCGAATGAATGGCCCCGATCGCCGAACGGTAGCCTCGGATAGTAGAAATAGATCTCCCTTTGTCAAATAACGAGATTAAGAAATCCGCAATTGAACCAATAGGAGCCTTAGAAGGGGTTTGATTTCTCTCTTTGCACCAAAGGAAAAAGACCGAGAGACGGGAATTGTAAATTTCCCTAGTAGAAACCCTACGACTGGACATTAAAAAGTCCGCGGCTCTATCAGAGAGACCCGACTGTCTTGCAGATTCCCTGACAGGGGCCAAGCAGTCAGATGAAGAGACTCCGGATTGTGGTGAAGAATCCCCGATAGGGGCTGTAACACCAGATCCGCTCTTAACGGGAGAACTAACGGTTGAGCCCTTAGAAGGCTCATAAGCTCCGGAAACCAATTCCTCCTGGGCCAAAAGGGAGCTATTACAAGCACCCTCGCCCGATCTTCCCTGATTTTCCGCAAGACACGCGGAATCAGTTGGAAGGGGGGAAAGGCGAATCCCTGAAGGTTCTCCCAGCCGAGGGAGAAAGCATCGAGAGCCCATGCTCCCTGATCGCGAACACGGGAGCAATACTTCGGCAGCTGGTGATTTAGCACCGACGCAAATAGATCCACTTCCAGTGGACCTAGGCAAGTGCGAATGCGGCAAAATACCTCCGGATGGAGCATCCATTCCGATGGAAGATACCTGCCCCGGGACAGAAAATCCGCAATGAGGTTTTCCCGACCTGGGATGAAAGAGGCCACGGGTGTGATTGCCATGCGACGACACCACCTCCACAGCTGAGCTGCTAGGGCATTCAGGGCAACCGAACGAGTGCCTCCCTGCCGATTGATATATGCCGCCACAGTAACATTGTCCGTGAGAATCAGAACCGAACGACTGAGAAGTCGACTTCTGAAATGGAGCAAGGTCAACAGAACTGCCATAAACTCCAGGACATTGATATGAGGAAGAGTCCCAAGATGAGACCAACCCCCCGCAACCGTGCTGCCGTTGCAGTGTCCTCCCCACCCCAACCGAGAGGCGTCCGTCGAAACCGATATCGACGGAAGAGGGACAGAGAAGGACCTGCCTCGCGCGAGAAACACCTCGCTCGTCCAACAAGCGAGAAGAGACTTGATCTCTACTGGTACTGGAATCCAGACCAAAAGAGAGTCTTTTCCCGGCTTAAAGAACCTGAGGAGATGTCTCTGAAAGGGTCTCATGAGGAGCCGGCAGTCCTCTAAAACATCGACTAGACTGGCCAGATAACCTAGAAACTGAAGCCACTGTCTGGCCGAGACTCTTCTGGCCAGCAAGAGCTTGCGAGCCGCAGAGACAATGGTGAGAATCCTGTCTCGACTGGGCCGAGCTAACTGATTCCTTATGTCTAACACCGCCCCCAGAAAAACTGGGTTGCGAGTGGGGACTAACTCTGACTTTTCCCAATTTATTAGGAAACCTAAGTCTTGAGTAAGAGAGACTAGCAAACGAGTCTCGTCCAACAAACGATCGCGCGACTCCGCAAGGAGAAGCCAATCGTCCAGGTAACAAAACAACCGCAGGCCGCGACGCCTCAGAAAGGCCGCTAGCACCGCTACAACTTGAGTAAAAACCCGAGGGGCCGGGCGCAGCCCGAAGGGAAGAGCCCGAAACCGGTAAGTCTCCGAGAGGAAGGAGAACCCCAGAAGATCGCGAGATGCGCGATGAATGGGAATGTGAAAGTACGCGTCCTTGAGATCTATCGAGACCGCGTAGTCTTCCCTTTTGATCAACGGAAGAATGGAGGCAAGAGTCTCCATACGAAAATGAACCAGAGGAATAAATTTGTTTATCCTCTTTAGGTTCAGTATCAAACGAAGTTTTCCCGAGCGCTTGGGAATAACAAAAGTCGGAGAAAGGGAAAAGGACAGCCTGTGAGGTGACCGAGTTCCTATAGCACCTCCGGGGAGCGGGGCGGACAGATCTATGAAGAATCCGTCTCGTCCGCCCGCT
Source organism: Heliocidaris erythrogramma (assembly GCA_025617745.1). NCBI lineage: Eukaryota > Metazoa > Echinodermata > Echinoidea > Camarodonta > Echinometridae > Heliocidaris > Heliocidaris erythrogramma. The sequence continues at coordinate 25,566,659 of CM046863.1, read as the reverse complement.
GCCTGAACCCAAGCAAAGTCGAACCCTGCGCGCGGGTTGACTAAAAGTCAGGGAAAGTTTAGAACAAAGCAATCGCTTCTACCCCACAAAGGGAGAGCAACTAAGGCTCTGCCTGCCCCAGCGATTCGGAGACCGAAGCTTGAGAGGCCGCTTCCAAAACTGGATCCGCCTGAAATGATCGTGACAAAGAATCACGAACAAAGGCCGAAACGGTCGGATTCACGCATGAACCGCCATAAGCCTCCTCACCCGACGGAGCCCCGAGGCTGCGAGACTAGGAGGCTCATGTGATCTCATCACAGACAAAGAAGAATAAACCATAAAAGGCTAATTAGTCTCGATGTCCGACCCAAAAAAGGGACAAGAGCAGGGGATGTGAATCCTGGTACAAGGGACCAACCCTGAGTCTGGGCAAAGCCCATCTCACACTGAACATCTCAGCTTGAGAGACCGGAGGGTTAGCTAAACCCGATGGGCAAGAGGCAGGCAAAGCCTTGCCTCTTTTAGCCCCTTCCCTAGGCTTCTGATTGGCCCAAAAAGAGCCTAAGTCGAAACCCGCTTTTCAGAGCGTTTATCCGGTTTCGTTCGGATCCCCGAAGCCCTTCGGGAACACGAACCGAACCCTCCACTGAGGGACGCTCACCTCCCTTTATGGGAGAAGTGCGCTGAGGGTATTGAACCCAAAGACGCGCACCAATTACCCATATCGGCCGAGCAAGGAGATGCAACAGCCATGGGCCGGACGCCAAGGCGCCCAGACTCAGCAGAAATCCCGCTGCTTAAACCAACGCGAAGTCGAACCCTGCGCGCGGGTTGACTAAAATTCAGAGAGATATCTGGATAACAAAGCAATCACTTCCACCCCACAGAGGGCGAGCGATTGAGACTCCGCCTGCCCAAGCGATTCAAAAACGAAGCTTGAGAGGCCAGCTCCAAATCTGATTCCACCCGAGTGGAAAGAGACAAAGGAACGCTAACAAAGGCCTCAGCAGGCAGAGCCCCGCATGGTTCAACGAAAGTCTCCTCGCCCAGCGGCGCCCCAAGGGCCGCGGGAATAGGAGGCACATGCGAAACCGACTCAGACAAAGACAAATCCAACACAAAAGGCTGATTAGTCTCAAAGTCAGACCCCTGAATAGGGACAGAAGTCAGGGTTGAAGTAGCCGGTACAAAGGACCAACCCTGATTCTGAGCAAAAGCCCGCATCATGCTGAACATGTCAGCTTGAGAGGAGCTAGCTGGGTTAGCCAGGCCAGACGGGCAAGAGGCCGGCAAAGCCTTGCCACTTTTTGCCTTCTTCTTGGCCTTTTTCTTGGCTGGCTCGACAAGAGTCGTAGCCGAAACCCTTTTGTTAGAACGCTTAATCGGATTCATTCGGATCTCCGAAGCCACTTCGGAAACACGAACCGATCCCTCCGCGGAGGGACGTTCACTTCCCAAAAAGGGATTGGAGCGCTCATGGCGTAAGCCTAGAGAATCGCCCAAATCACCCATATTGGCTAAGCAAGAAGATGCAGTAGCCATGGGTTGGGAGCTAAAAGCTCCCAGTGCGTGGGCAGACCGAGATGACTCGGTATGTGCCCGATGACTACTAAAGGCATGTGAACCCACTATTGGACCGCTCGAAAGCGGCAATAGGGGAGCACTAGTAGTCACGCACTCAGGTGAAAACACCTGTTGCTCCGAAGAGCGTCCATAATTGTTAGCTCGAGCATTCCCATCAGCTGGCAACTGAGACAGCCCAGAAAGTACTCGTTCCCCCATATGGCGTTTGCCGGGGGCTAGGGTTTGAGAACCCAGACCAACATGGACTAAGCCCGTGGGTTGCCCTGCAGTAGTGGGGCGCGTCTCCCCTAACGGATCAGAGCGAGTGAACGCTACCGTACGGGAAACAACAGCCCCCCCTCTGGTCTCAGCGACCGGGGGATTGGATTCGAGATATCCAAACCACTAGAATCTGACGCCACCCACCCCGAAACCACAGGCTTCGGAGTTGACAATCCCGATTCAGTTAACGCCACCCGTCCCGAAGCCGCAAGCTCCGAAACTGGCAAACTCTGCAAGGGAACACCACTAGGCAACTTACCTTTAGCCCTCCTCCCTCCCCCGCGTACCGCTGTACTCGGGGAAGTTCTGGAAAGCCGAGTCGTCTTGCTAGACAACTCTTCGGAAGAAGCAGGTCTCCTTGACCCAGCTGCTTCTTCTTCCGAATTCATACCACTGCAATAAAACAGACAATAAAGTATACTTTTCAAATTAAGAAATACTTCAACTGAATGCAGTAAATAAAACTAAAGTTTATTTGGGAGATACGCACTAAAGAAATTTTCACAGCCTAAAAACCGTAAGAACAAACACCGAACCCGAAGGCTCGGTGACAAACGGAAACACCCGCAAACACGGAAATATCTACGTGGGGCTGACCGTGAAAGAGAAAAATAAATGCCAAGAAAGGGAATCAAAAAATCCCTTGCAATCGGCAAGAGTGACTAATAAAACACAAAGTACTATAATCTAAACGAATATAGGTACCTAAAAGTGCTTTAACTATGTGAAAAAGCGCACCAAAAAGATACTATACGACCTGATTTCAGGAGCACTGTGACAATACGTCCTAACTCGTCGGGGGCGAGCAAGAAAGAGGAAGATGGCCGTAGCGTATTGACGCGCGTGAGTGGCAAAGGGGACAATAGGATTACGGGGGGTGCGCACAATTTTGTGACACATGTGTGATAATTCTCGAAGGGGTCCCGTAGTCAAGACTACAGGCATAATAGGTAGGTATATATGATTTATTGCAGTAAATTGATTAAGCACCATAATGCTATAGCATTGTTGTGCTGTAGCGCCATCTTATGGTATCCACTTGTAAAATACTTTGTGTGGCTATGTCGAGAAACTGTTCTGGGTAGCTCCCTACCTTTTTGGTTTTCTCTTTCCTCTTTCATGAAGAGTTTATGTGTCCTGAGATTAGTATCTTGTCTTTGTCATTGGGTGGTGGCAGCGGTGGGATGCACAGCTCATGTTCTCAAGTCGGCATGAAAGCACTAACCACTTGACTACTGAGTTCTTTAACTCCAGTAGGCTTAATACAGGAGCCACCCTGTTCCCGTAGTCAATGGGTCAACTTATTATTTTTTTTTAAACCCTCGGAACTGTTTTTAGCCATACCTTCCCCAAACAAAACTACACATCTAGTCCAAGAAGTTCCTCACATCTATTTAAAATCCATTCCATTTGTCTTTTGGGGTGGAGGCCGGGACAGGATAAAATCATCTTTAACCCCTACCATGCCATGGGTGGCAAATCCTGCCCAAATGTTAAAGTGTTGAACATTTCCCTTAGGCTCAGAATGGCTTAAAAATTCTTTCTCTTACATAAACCTCTGCCTTCAATATTTATATGCTTATTCCTATGTAATATATCTTTGCCCAGTTTGCTCAAGAAAAAACTCATTGAAAGTCAATATTTAACTCTAGAAAGTTCATTCTTGACAATGTTGCTCAAAAAAATGGGGGCATGGAAAGAGTTAAATATCTTGGATTACATTCAGAATTCTGTCACTCTCAAGTCAAGTATGTTTATGTACATAAATGCAATTTTTATCTCCGTACCAAAGTATATGTATATCTCAATCTACCTGTGCATGCTTGGCTAGATGTTTGTGATCTTCAGTCTCTAGATTCCATACAGCGAGCGTCGTAGTGTTGGTATGTGGATTGGGGCAGACAGTGACAGCATGAGACCCTAGGCGGTTGACGTATAGCTCGTTGACGATGTCTGTCGTGCAGCCTGATTATGAAAGGTGAACAGAGAATGTGTATGAGTAAAACAGACACAACGGAGAACAGTCAGTAACAAGTGAGTTGAACTGAGGGAAGGCAGTGCTCTAGGCAAGTTCACAAAGCTAGCAAGTAAAGTCTAGGATCAAGTTTTCCTAGCTGTGACTTGGGTTGAGGCGAGACAGTCAACTTCTAACTCTAGTCGTTGCATCACTGGGAAAGAGCAAATAGTATGAAGAGATAGTGACATATATTACTTATAAGAATTTGGTAAAAGCAGAAAAAACAGATATTTCAAGCCCAGCTAAGGTTGGGAGATATTGCGGTGTCTTGGACACCCTGCGATGTGGATATGAGTGCTACACGAGAACACTATATTATCATTCAAAGTATTTCCTTTTTTTTATCATACCTTGTACTGCCCTGAGGTAGGCACCATTCTTGATATCAAAAAGTTCTAGCTGATGTATCTCAGAAACCTTCTGGAACATGTAGCGACAAGCGACCACGTAGTAGTCCTTGGACACACCAAGGGCAGTGATGGAAGCTGAAGGTTTAGGTGGTGTCAGGTTGTGAACCTGCAAAAGGAGAGAAATCGTAAGAAGAATAGAACACCAAAATCATTTGACATTCACCAATACTTTTTTTGTGAGAGTAAAGATTATAAAAGATATGAAAACTGGAACTGTAACATCTATGTATTTCATTTATAAGATATAGGGTTAGTGTTATTGTTAGGGTTGTGATTGAGCATTATAGTAGGGTTAATAAAAGTGTTGTGTCTAGGGATGAGGTAGAAACTTGTCTATTGCCAGAAATTGTCCATGGAGTAATTATAACAGGAGCATATGTCGCACAAACAGGTAACAGCATGAACTCTAAAGTTAAAGAGGTATTTCTTGTTTTCAGGGGAAATATCTGAGTGCTATCAAAGCATAGCTCAAGAATGCATAGCATCCTACATGTTTCAAGTAGGAAAGGTCTTCCTTTTGCTGTGCATTTGGCTAATCATTACCTTAAACCCAAAGTGAAGTGCTCAGGCTTTGAGAGCTGACGCAAATGGCTGCTACAAGTGTATGGGGATTTTTACAAACAGAGTTTCCCATGCATATTTAAAGTAAACTAAAATAAACAATTCATTTGGACATACACTTACCTTATTCCCCGTTCTGGCATTCACTACAAAAGCTGTATTGCTGCTCCGGTATGCATAGAGCACCCTCTCACCAAAGGGGCTAAAGGAGACACTCAATGACTCATCTTTGTGTATCCCCTGGCCTTCGATGTCCACTTCCACCAGGACCTGGACGTTCTCACCAGAGACATCCCAAGTCCGCATGACACTTGACCCTGTGAACAGTGCAACCACAAGTTCATCGTTTTCGTTGGCTGTAGTTATAACAGGAGGATCGATATACTGGGTGATCTCCATGAGGCAAGTGCCGCTGCTGAATTCATTGAACTTGATACGACTTGATTCCACAGTGACTGCTATGGCATCCTTCTTGCAGAGCCTTATTGATGAAATCTGTTGAACAAACACAAGCAAAATATTTGGTACTTTTCTAATGTTGCATTATTTACATATGAGTGGCATAATATTGTTCTCTGTGGCAATTAACATTCAACTAATATAATAACTGATACCAAATCCAAACTCAATTGATTTACTGGAATGTTCAGTAATCAAAATAACAATATTCCTCTGTTAAAGAATATGGTTATTTTTCATACCAGGGTAAATCTTTAAAAGAAAAATTTCAGTGGAATTTGTCATTTTAACTCCTTCTGAAACACCATCTTTGTAAACATTTAGCATTAATTATCATTTGAAAATACAACTTAGTAGTTCAATGCTTTTCTGTTTTATTATGCAAACAGTCAAAAAGAAATTGAATAAGAAGCAAATGAATAAGTATGTACAACACATCAACCATCAACCATTCTAGACACAGTATTTTGGGCCACTTGGTTTTGCCTATATCACCGTAATATCTTACTTTACCTTATGCTAGATTTCCTTATCTTACATTACCTTATCTTACATTACCTTATCTTACATGAACTTATCTTACATTACTAGCTTATTTTATATTACCTTATCTTAGATCACCTCATCTAAAATTACCTTATCTTAGATTACCTTATCTTAAAGGGCGAGTCATTTAGAATCAACATTGGGGCTAAAAATGTAGTACATAGGTCCAATGACACAATTCTGACATTTTTACAGAAAAAAAATTGCCCAGTAACAAGAAATTGGTCAAAAAACTCACTAATTTGGGAACGCCCCAAAAAATTGACAGCTGATTGGCTAGAGCGATTTGACGTAGCATCGGGAAGTCCCCCGCGAAGCCACTAAGTTTGACTAATATGTTGGCAATGTAAATGAATGATAATTTATCCATTTTCATATCACTATTTATACAATTTCGACAATCTTTAAGTCCCCCAAAAGGATTTGAATAGGTTGTTTAGACATTTTAGTAGAGGTCAAATGACAAGTCTGGCATTTTTTCAAACACTTTACCCATGATAATTCCTCTTTTGGATTAGGTTTATGTTTTGGAAAAACGTAATATTTTACAGACAAGTAGACGTGTGGACAGTCGCTTTACTGCTGACCGTACCTTGCGAATCTTTGTGTGCGTGCTTATGATAACAACCAAGTACACTGAAAGACTGGATGAAAGTCTAAATATATTACAACAATTACAGCAAAATCGTGTGCTGCAAGCTAGCTGCCTCCCGGGGGGGGGGGGGGGGGGCACTCACATAATATGTCACACATGTATGTGCCGCTGTGACGTCCCCCATTTTCAACCTTCTCGGGTCGCTCCCATGATATGCGATTTTCAGATTTTCACTAACCGCACCTCGATTGGCTTCCGACTCGCTCCCTAGAATATGAGAAAACAATGCGCACAGCCTATTGTCCGGGAACGGTTGCTCCCTAGCCTCCCAGGCCAGCGCAGCGGGGAGCTGGGCGGCCTAGTGCCCCCTAACTGAACGCGGTATTACTAGTGCTAGCGGCGGCTCAGCGAGATCAATCTGCATGCGACATCCAGCCAGTGCAGTGGCCCGGCATGTACAGCGTTAAAAACAGCGCTGTGACCGCTGACTCAGCTCATGCACCGTATGTGTACCAGAGTAGTGAGATCGCGAGCAGCTAAAATTAGCTCTGCTCACGAGCCAGTTCGCTCCTTAGACCCTCAAAAATGAGCTTCCTCAATTAACCATTTAGCTCCTTAGCCCCCTGTTTTGAGATTGGCAGCGGCACACCCACATCCAAAAACAGGTTGAGTGCCCCCCCCCCCCCCCCCCCCCCGGGCTCTACGGTACGGTACGGTAGATCTACCCTCTTTTTCTCCAGTGACTCCAGCTTCAGAACTGCAGACCGACTCTTGTTTTTTTAGCTCCCTGTGTTTGGCTTCCAGTTCCACAGCCCTCAGTTCCCAGTCTGATGACAGGGATAGCTGTCGGCCGCAGCATTTTATTCTTGGGCGCAAATCCTAGCTGGTCATACAGCCCCTGGCCTGAGGGCCTGACTATCGAAGTCCTCCTCCCTGAAGTGGTCACTGCAAACAGTACTGTGAGCGGAAGGGCCATCCCACTGAGCTAGCTCGCGTCAGCTTGATCCTTGAAATCCAAATTTTTCTAGTTGCATCATCTTTAGGAAAGGTGTGCAGACTGACACCATCGCTGGTGCCTTTGCTGCACCCAGCAACAACACATCTCCTCGGCATTTTCTTGAGATATGCACTCCTATCATGCCTATCCAAAATTCCCTGCACTGGATATACACAGACACGCGTCGTCCGCTAGCTAGATGTTCCCGATGGTACGTCACAGGTCACCTGACAAGGCACGTGACTGGGCCCTATTTTTCGAGGGGCGTGACAGACTAGCTGATAAACGTGCGATTTAGGCAATTTCAACGAAGCTTAGAGAAGTACACAGATCTTTTTAATAAAAAGTATATGCGATTTCTAGCAGTATTGACACAATACTTTGATATTATCATGAAATGTAATTCTAATTGATTCGCCCTTTAAATTACCTTATCTTATATTACCTTATCTTACATTACATTATATTACATTACCTCATCTTACATTACCTTATCTTACATTACCTTACTCACCTCCTTCCCTACTCCTTCAATGGTCTTTACAACCTTCCTGTTCTTCAAGTCCCACAGTTTAATAGACCCATCCCTAGAAGCTGTCGCAGCCACACCCATCGTCAACCTCGACACCGTCACCGCAGTGATGACCTCTGTGTGACCTGCCAGGAGATCATAGAGCACTCCACCTGGCTGGGCTAGGCAAGACACAGAGGGTATGAGGGCTGGTACGGAGGAACGCTGGGCCTGGTTCAGCATAGCGGCTACCGTAGGGTACTTCTTGGGGTCACCAATGGACATGGGCTTGTCATTGCTGATGATGTTGCAGAGACGACCGACCAGTTGGGATCCAAGCTGGTTTGGATCCTAAAAAGCCAAAGCAAAAATTATTATAATGAAAATAGCTACACAAATTATATCAAACCACACGCAGCAGAATTAAATCTTAAACCTGGAGCCTACAGATTACCAAGATACTAATAATATTGTCCTTTTATACAGTGCAGCTACTATACAAATATACTCTACTGCGCTTTACAAAGTATCGTATTATTACCCTGGCCATAGCCATGCAAGCTGCCATGATAAGGCACTGAAGCATTCAAAGAATCTCTTCCTACCGGGTACGCATTTACTTCACCTGCGTGGAGAGTGGCAAATGTAGATTAATGTTTTGCCGAACTGTGAACTACAAGTATGTGATGCACAGTCCAGTGACGTATCTTCTAGACCATGACACCTCTACAGACTACCCCCAGAGACATCAAGGTCAAAGACCAGCAAGGTGTGAGATTTTCTACGCATCAGCGCCAGGTAGGCAAGGAAACATGCACTCGCCGCGAAGTAAGTATAATATATATGGAGATAGGCTGTGAGACCAGGTGTGAGAAAGAGATTTTATGACGTGAGTAAGAGCCCTGATGCGTGAGTCACTGTCACGCCTAATGCGAGAGACTTGGTAGGTTTGTACCTCTATGCGTTAGCCCTAGTCTATTCAGTGGATCGGAAGAAGCAGAATAATCCTCAGCATGACTAGTGTCTGCAAGTTTACAACCTTCCACAGTAAATAGCTGCAATTTTTTACAGATTCGAACCAGAAATTTTCCAAAGATACAGATTCCAACTTGAATTTTCCAAAGATAAAACTTGTGAACTTAAATGCCCAGGCAACACCATGTGAAGGTACAGCTACGTGTCAGTAGGCTCAGGGAGCTTTAATAGTCTTACATGTACCTTCAACAACGCGCTTGTTGAGAGATGAAGCGTGCTACTCATTAGCCGCAGCTCAAGGTCATCGGGGTGAACTGTGAGGGCGCTCTGCAAGTCATCCTGGATGGCCCGCAGAGAAACAGCCCTGAGCTTGGCAAGATTCCACTCGTAGTTGATCAGAACCTCAGACTTAAGCTTGTCTAGTTGACTTGCATGTAGTAGGTGGTAGGGTAGTTCATTCAGCTTACGCATGTTGTACTCTTTAGTTGCAACACCTATATTTCATACAAGGGTAAATACTAAAATCTTGGCTTTTCATATACAACATTATATTCAGCTACTTGACCGTGTAAATGAAACTGAATGGCTTGAAATTCCATTCAATTACATGTATTTTGATTTATTAACTATAATTCCATACCCTAAATGTTATCTTTTCTTCAAATTATACAACTAGCTCAGTCATATCTTTGTGGAATTCAATAGATGACATTTTACATCAATATCAAATTGGCAATTAAAAAAAAAAATTATACTAATTATACTAAAATTATACTAATTATAATAATACTAATTATAATAATGTCATTTTCACAATCTCCTTATAGTATGTCAGATCAGACATGAATTCCTTTTGATCACTTTTCCTTTTGATTTACTTGTGTGTTATTTTCAATAACATTTTAGTTATTTTTTTTCAAAGAATGGTTCTAAAAAAAAATCATAGAAAATTTTGAGATTATCTAAATGTAATCATAATGCCTTTATCCCCTCAGTTTTTTGTCTCCCCTACTCTTCATATATCTTTATCACTCAGTACTCTGAGATAGTAGAAGTTTTTGTTATTTTTTTCGCCCACTGCATGCTTTTTAAAATATGTGGTCAGCTTTATGAGATATGTATATCTCATTTACATATCATCTGTTTGGAGCCAGAAGGGTGTTAACTCTGAGCAAATGATGGGACTAAATAATGCCCTTCTTGCTCCAAACAGACAATATTTTCCTTTGCTCTTTATTCCTGCCCCCTCCCCAATCTCCTTTTTAGGTACTCGATCTATCTCCTAACATACAAATATTTTCTGTCTCTGTCTCTGTCTGTCAATTTATATCCCCACTTCTCTACTCTCCTTTCTTTCTCCCCCCCCCCCCTTTCACTCTTTATACGGTTGTATCTCCCATCATGTGAGTGCTTTCATATTTTTGCACCCCATTTCATAGTAATTTCCTGGATATTTCAAAAATAGAAAGAGGTATAATATGTAAGTAGGCATTGATTAACCCATATTTGTGTCTCATTTTAGTGATGAGTGATGTTTTTGCAACATATTTTGATCCAGAATGCTATAAATTAAACATGATACATGTACAAGAGCCGAAAATTTTGAGTCTACGTCCAATGTAATATGTTGTGGCGTTCACGAATAAGAACGATTTTGTTGCTAATCGTAAAATCTCTAAATTAGCAACACAGTGTAAATTATATAATCACTATTTTGTGCACAAATATGCAATTTTTCTGTTTAAATCTTTGCAATTTTCATTCACAACGGTTCATTGTATAAACATTTTAATTTTGTTTTCAAACTGTGAAGGAGTGGAAAATAAAGAGTGGAAAATAAGGAGGGAAAACTGATTGATTTAGACCATAAGAAAACTCTGAACGGCTAAGGGTTAAAAGAGGGATGGAAATGGTATTAGTAAGCCAGCACTTACCCTTGCGATACAGACGATCTTTAGTGTGCAAAAGGCATGCATGAGAAAAAGACAGAAGCCAGAAGCCATAGAACACCATCAGTGCAATTTGAATAAAAAACCTTATTGAATTGATTACAACTACTTAGAAAAAAAAGCATTTAAAAGGGTATTGTATTTAAAAGAATAATAACACAGAATACAAAGTATTCAATGAGAACTGATCATTTTTCAAACAATTCAGTTTAATTTAGGAAACTCAAAGAAAAGCACACAAGGAAACAAAATGCATGAAAAATTAAGTTGCAAGTGCTGTGAGGTATAGAGTTTTTTGTATAAATTTTTGGTGCAGACAATAGTAGATATAATATCATAAGTATAAGAAACAGGTGAATTGAAAATTCATGCTTTTGAAATAATGTTTAACAATGATTAGGCCATGCACACATCAAGATCAGTATTATAATATTTCAATGAAATTTGGTTTTAATGAGTCTGATGCACATGAACTAAATCTTAAAGTGACACTAATAGCAGAGTATGAATCAATCTACTCTATAATCTGCACAACAAAATCAAAGGTACATTGAGAATAATGCATAAGTACACACTTTAATCCAGTTAAAGATTCAGAATAGAGCAAAGCTGTTTACTTAAACAAAATTAAGGACCTCCTTAGTCTTTTGCCTGCAGACAATGCTAGGCTTTGTCAGAAGACTGGCAAAGAAGATCAGCTACATATATGGAGAACTATAACAGTAGCCCTTTAGTAAAAGTCTCACCAGGTAGACAAAATGATTGTGCAAACATAAAATCATTCTCATCAACTCTGCTAATCAAAATCAGATAAAACTCTTTAAGGAAATAAAGATGCTGAGCTTGTGATCTTGTGTTAAAGGCACAGAAGCGAGAATAGGAATAGAATACTTAAGATGCATCTCACCAAAGTATGTGTGCTCGAGGCCATCCTATCACACACGACACACACACAGCATTTTGCAACATACCTGACGGCTTAACCCTGGTCATCATGAGAGGCTGGGGATTAATGAACCTGTCAGCTCCGCCTTCGTTGCCAGGATACGGCTTCTTCCTCTCGCCCCATTTACCCAGGAAATACTCAGCCAGGGCACTGTGGTATGAAGGGGCTTTGTCCTTTTGATTCAGATACCTGCACAGGTTAAAAACATCTCAATGGGTACTGATCCTGAACATTCCAAAAGATATTCATGAAGCAAATAGTACTCAACATGAAGTAGGTTATGAAAAGGGATAGATAGGCATCCAACAAAAGTAGCATATGAAACATAAGAAAAATCATATGAGCCCATTGCACAGTATGTCATATAAGTCACACATATGCCATATTTTCTATACATGCCACATACATATGTCTTGAATGTGTTGTATAAAACATTTCTAACATACACAGCAAATACCACATACATTTACAATTTCCACCATATGTCTTGTAAGGAATATGTGTTATTATTCCTATATAGGATCAAGGCACCATACAATAAAACATACAATATGTTACATAAGCCACCGCATCGGAACCACCACACTAATGCATAAAGTCTGTGACTACCAACCTGTCAGTAGCTGCTTCCCTGAACTGTTGATCAGCCCATCTCCATACCCACACACCATCAACCTTCCACACTCGAAAGAGCTTCCTCAGGTCGGTCTTGAGTCGACACCAGAGGGCGGGTGGCATGCGCCTCAGGGCCGGTGAGTGGTTCTTGGCAATGTCTGTCATAGCATGCTCATCGCAGGAGAGAATATCGTTGAGTTCTGTCCATGAAAGGCCACTCTTTGCTGCTGTCAGGTAGCCCAGACAACGTCGCACCAGAGGTTCACCATGTTTCGCTTCAAGCGATGTCAGAACACCTGGACAAAAAGCACATTGTATTCTTATTTCAGCCACTCTAAGGAATTAACACAACACTACACTAACACTAAATCAGGGAACTGAAACTTTCCATATATTCAAAGCAAGCTATAGTATATTAATATATAAATTTTCATTTCTTTCTTGACTATAATACTCAATTAATCAAATGGAGTACCCCAAGGAACAAAGTTAGGACCAGTTCCTCTTCTTGTAATGATAAGCAACGATGGATCTGATCCCACAATTAAAATGTTTACCGTTTTTCTTATTGCACATAATCAGATCACACAGTAATTTGATATTTGAGAACCTGTATTTCACATGTTTTTTTCATTTTTAAGGGTGGATTGGGAGACATTTGGAGGATATGAATACTGATGTGGTACATCAAGTACTGCAGAATAACAGCAGATGGGAAGTGGACAAAAGTATGCTCACGATATGATTTTCATCATAAATAGCATTGCATTGAATTTATCTTCAAACTGCTGATATATTTTCTTAGACCCATCAGGACAACAAGATCTTTACTCCTTTCATAGCATTGTCCTACCATTGATCATCTTTCTTAGGTCTGTGGCCAGGTATGTCTCTCTCTTCTCCGAAAAGCTCTTCCACCTCACAGCCTGGCCACAGACCAGCTTCAGATACAGCGGCGATGACGCCTCCTCCATGGCCTTCATCACTGTTGCATGCTGCTCCTCTGTGATGCAACGCCCTTCTTGCTCTAGCAGGTACTTCAGGATGTACTTTGCTTCAGGTTGGGTCAGGTCAGGGATGGTGTAGAAGTCAGCATCAGGACATTGTTTCTGGAAAAGAAAGTGGAAATGATATCCAGAGAAAAATGAAGAGTACATATGTTATTTTCAAAAATTCTCTTGACTTCAATTGGCCAATACATGGATAGTAACAGAACATTTTAAGCCATCATATACCAAGATTTGAATTTTATGTTGAGCCATATTTCCTACAAAGAGTTCTTTAGCCAGATCTTAAATGTTAATGCCTGAACACTTTTCCTTGATTCTTTAATATCTTTTTGTGTTTTGAAAAGGCCAGTGCATTCCAATTTAATACATATTAACTATTTCATGAAATATGCAAACGAAGCACATGTCATAAGCTAATGAGGATCGTATGCTCAGCTTACAACTCCTCTGTGCTCAATTCTGACACTTACCGAATACATAACTCCAGCTCTTGACCCACAATAAACCTAACACTTAACCTAAATGTAACCTCAAAAGCAATGGCAACACAAACTTCTAAAGCTTCATCTTTGATGATATAGAGCGTGGAGGAAATATCATCGGAGCAAATATCATCAGAGCAAGTGTCGGATCATCGTACAATACCTTCAGAGCTTTGAAGCTGTCTGTCTTCTCCTCCTCCAGAGTAGTACAGGATACCACTATCTTCACATTCTCTGGTAGGTTACTAGGCAACCAGATCATGGATCTAGCCTTGTAGTCATCACTCAGTTTATCAGGACCATCCAGGTAGATGATGAGGGGATGGCGAGTTGTCGCTATGGCGATACGTCCTTCCAGGTCATTGATGAGGGCATTGAAGTCCTTATGGGACAAAAAAATTTAAAAGAATTTGGTATTAATAGTCCAAGAAGAGAACTGTGTTAGAGAGAAAGTTAAATCATTGAATAGATTTTCTAAATAAAGGTGATCTTCCTATTATCTTTACAACATGAAATAACGGCATTTTTATCCAGATATAAAACTGGACTGAAGTTAGTCAGTAAATCTAACTCAAATAACAAAATGATGCAGAGAAGGCAATTCTATAATTGTTAATAATTTAGACAGTTATCAGACTGACTTGTGTTCTTCAGATTTAGGCAAATAAAAGTAGAGCTATAAAACTGGCATTGTCAAACGTATAGGGTGACGATTAGGGTGAGGAATAATGTCTTGTCCAGGGCCAAATTTAGGAATTCATGTTAAGTGTTACTTAACTATACTAAATAAATAACTATACTTAATGAATAACTATACTTAAAGTGAATGTTAAGCAATTGTCACCTGAATGTGTGTTGTGCACCCTGATGATTGATGAAATAAACATCAGGGCCCTGTTTCATAAAACGTGTTATCAATAACAAGTTGCAATAACTGTTATAAGGTACTGAAATCCTTGCATCTGATTGTTTGAGAGCAAATTTGTCATAGAAATGAGGCAGTTGTTACTGATAACAAGTTTTGTGAAATGGGGCCCTATTCAGCTTACCTCAGGGACTGCAGCAAGATCCATGTTGTAAGTATGACTGATCTGCTGACAGATCCCTTGAAGAAGACAACGGATATTCCCTGATTCAGCAGTTAGACCTACAAACCTCACCACTGTGGCTGCGTCTCGTCTGAAATATAAAAAGATATTAGTTGAATACATCTTTTATACAGTGGAACTTTGTTATAACAAACTTTTTGGGACCAAGAGAATTAACTCTTTAAATCAAAACCTTGTTATATCAGGGCTAAAAAACAATACATTACAAAGAAGTGGGAACATTAAAATTACCTTGTTATACCGAGAGTTTGTTATAACAGTGCTCTTTATAACGAATGATCCAGTTTATAACTTCCACAGTTAGCTGGATTACAGGCGCACGCCACAACGCCCAGTTAAAATGGAATTTCCACTCACTCTTTTAACCACGAGCTGGTTAGTTGGCAAGCTTTGGCGATCAATGATGTCTTCCCTCTTCCAGCAAGTCCACAAAGTATGAGTGGTTTACGGCTGATTCCAAGGAGGTACTGTTTGATGTACTGCAGGGGCTCCTTCCTCCCATAGAAACATCTAGACCTAGAACGTGTAGCAAAAGTTTAGGGCTTGGTGAAGTGAAAGCGATTTGTATTAGATGATCCACAACATTGCTTAAAGGGATACGCCACCAGGCAGCCGTGGGGAAAGTCAGGATTGCGTAAGCCCCATTCACTCGTACACAAAGTTTGTGCGTCGAACGCGTCCGTTGGACTAAGTGGGATTACATTTCGACTGCACGAAGCCGACCGAATCTCGCACGAGAGCTCGAGCTCAGGCGGAGCATGCATGTTTGTGCGGCGACCAGCATATCCGAGGTTTGCGCCCCGCGGGGCAACGGCATGATCAGGTAACGATCACGGTGCCCTCTCGCGGCATTAAAACGTCCACAATCTGCGGTTGAGTATCCCTTTAAGTTCAAAAATTAAAGCTTCCCTTTCACATTCCGACTGTTTTGTTTCCTCTCACTTCGCATGTCATCTCCATTTAATTCTGAAGTTTGTATATCCTATGAAGTGTCACACAAGAACATTTGACTGCCTTTAGCTAGTATGCTTCTGGGTGCACCTTGTTCTTCTGTTTCTTCATAATAGGATTATCATAAGCATCACTATCATTGATATCATTATATTATTATTTTTATAAAAAGTATTAGGAAAGTAGTATTGGTAATCTTAACATCATTATTTCCATCAAAACAACATTATCAATACTTCTAAAAAGAGAGATAGGTATATGAAAATAGAAATGAGAAATAATTCACTTTCATTCTACTCCTCCTCATTACCACATCTTTAATTCTAAATCTGCAAACTCGCACTCTCCTTTAACTCTTTGTCAAAAATGTATTTTCACCTTTCTTGTACAAAGTTGACATGCTGGGCGACTTCCTCATATAGACCATATGATGGTACAGTAGTAAGAGATGCATCTTCTAGCATGGCCCTCTCTAGTTTGACTTTCATAGTATCATAGAACTCATTGGCCAGTCCATCCAGATACTGTGAGTGCGCCCTCACATGGGCAGGACTGACGCCATCTTTGTGCCACATGATGCTATGCTCATGCAGATTACTGAAGCCAATCTGGTAAAAAATAACAAAGAATTACATGATACTGGGACATTCAGATTTGGTTCACAATTTTTAAGTCTCCACAATACTGGTCTTGTACAAATTTTGCAAAGCTGATCTACATGAAAATAACAAAAATACAAATTATAATACATGTATATTAATAAGAAAGTCAAGGAAGGGTGTGTACAGCGACCCAGATAATTATGATCCGGGCACGCTAAAATAATTGAAGAGCCTGTACAAACTCCTTTTGTCGGCACAATAGCAGATCTCTCGACTGAATGAACAACGCCTCTAAGAAGCGAAGATGCTGAGAGCTGCGTGCATGTTATAAAATACTGGTTTAATTTTCATTTTCTTGTTTATGCTTTGATTATTTCTAGTACAGTCCAACCTGCTTTAGTGACCACCTGTATAGAAAGACCACCTGTCTATAAAGACCATAATTTTTGTATCCCTTGAAAAGTGTTTCTCATTGAAACATGTATTTAAGGAACCTGTACATAAAGACCACCTGCTCATAATGACCGCTTTTCTTGTCTCCCTTGAGTGGTCTTTATAGACAGGTTTCACTGTAAAGCACTGATATTTCTGTACATATCCAATTACTTTATTAAAAGGCGCACAAGTTACATTACGTCAACTGTAGAATAGCCGCCCTGATAAGGAGTAGGGACTTTCAGAGAATTTCTTCCTACCGGAGCCCAGCCATTTACCTCACCTAGGTGGAATGCGACAACTACAGATTAATGTATTGCCAGAGGACATGAGTGCTGTGTCAAAGATTCAAACATTTCACCTTGTCATATCCAGGGCCAGTGACTAATCCACAACACCTTGTGAAATAAAACCAGTGGCAGCGGTGGGATGCAATACAATAACTTGTCACGGAGCGGTGTTGTGGTCTAGTGGATAAGGATAAGGTGCGGGGTTCGAATCTCTGGCCCAGCACTAGTGTCTTTTTGCAAGAAGTCAATCTACATTTGCCAGACTTGGCGCAGGTGAGGTAAATGGGTACCTGGCAGGAATTAATTCCTTGAAATGCTAGAGCGACTTAAGAGCAGCCATGCCAATGCCAGGTAAATAATATGGAGTGCCATTAGTGTCAAGTCTGATAGACATGTGCGCTATACAAGAATGCACTATTATTATTACTATTATTATTATTATTAATGTACATGTATTGTGCATTCTCAGTCTTCATCCTCTGTTTGTAAGCAGCAAATGCATTAAGGTGCTGCTCAATTAACTTTGTTGTTTTCCAATTTTCGATTATACACTTTAGTTGTGGAGTCATTTTTAATTCAGTTCTCAATTCAGTTTCAGCAGAAGAACACCCACCTTTTGTGGGACTTTCACATCTCGAAGCTCTTCTACCCTTTCAAACTTTGGAAAGTCGATCTCTGGCTTTAGGTTCTGTAGGTCAATGTAGTCTTTGGAGTTGTAATCTTGGAGGTTCTTCCTCAGGTCCCTGATGTGTCGCACAAAGCTGGCAACTTTACTGCTTTTCTCTGGCTCCGCTAAAAATACAGCATGGTCCAGTTCTCTTTCAGTCACTAGCAGGTAAGGAAAGGATACTTCATTTTGTTTAACCCTTTCAGGACCGGAATTATAAAAGGGCTAAATTGATCTCATTTTGTTCTTCAAATTGGCCCCAAAAATATTTTTTCTGTTAGTGCTACATGCTTCTAATAAGGTGTAATGTCTTTGAAAACAATATACATGGTTAGGAATCAGTTTGAAAAATTGCCAATTTTGATTTTAAAAAACCCCAATGATTTTTAACCTTTCAATGTGCATTGTTGCCAATTAAAGGATTTTAAATTTCATTTCGTGTTTAATATTCCTGCCATCAAACACAATAATATACTATGTCCAAAAATGGACATAGTGTGTGCAGCAATTTTTGCTATTTCTACTTGTGTAATTGGCATATTTATTAAAGCTCAGAATCAACAGTTATTGAGCCAAACCACAAAATGGGGTCAATTGTCTCAAAAGGGTTAAACTGGGAAATGATTAATTTCTTCAATTTTGCTGCTTAATGTTCCTGTTTTAATATTTCATGGAAGAATTGTATTGTTCTACATCACTTTTAGAGCTGTGAATCTTGCCCAGATCGCTGATCTCCATAACTTTTTCTCACATTTTACAATATATCTCTCCCCAACATCTCCCACTAATTCCTCTCAAGCCTTTTTTTTATCGGTATTACAAAATGTTCACTAATCTCTGCGCTATTATTATGTGTATGCAACCTTTTAAATGCCTTTACAATCTGCCTGCACAATTCTACATCTCTCATTTTTCTCTTGACATTTTGCTACATTCTTTGTATCACAGACTGAAACTCTGTGTCCTTATTCATTTGGCTGCCTTATATTGCCTCTTATTTTTTTTCCTTCTCATGGCTGTCTTAAATCAGAGATGCTACATTTTTTCTGAAAAGAGGAAAACTACTGTTGTAACCGCATATGTTATGTTGCATAAAAAGACTGATATGAAAAAGCCTGAAACATATTGAACTGGAATACCTGTTTACATATTTTCCCTAAAGTATACATTTCCCATTATACCTGTTTACATATGTTCCCTAAAGTATACATTTCCCATTATACCTGTTTACATATTTTCCCTAAAGTATACATTTCCCATTATACCTGTTTACATATTTTCCCTAAAGTATACATTTCCCATTATACCTGTTTACATATTTTCCCTAAAGTATACATTTCCCATTATACCTGTTTACATAGTCTCCCTTAAGTATACATTTCCCATTATACCTGTTTACATAGTCTCCCTAAAGTATACATTTCCCATTATACCTGTTTACATATTCTCCCTAAAGTATACATTTCCCATTATACCTGTTTGCATATTCTCCCTAATGTATACATTTCACATTATACTTGTTTTATATTCTCCCTAATGTATACATTTCCCATTATACCTGTTTACATATTCTCCCTAATGTATACATTTCCCATTATACCTGTTTGCATATTCTCCCTAATGTATACATTTCACATTATACTTGTTTTATATTCTCCCTAATGTATACATTTCTCATTTTATCTGTTTGCATATTCTCCTTAATTTATACATTTCACATTATACCTGTTTGCAGATATGACTCAGCTCTCTTGGTGTCCTTTACCGCAATGGGAGCATATTTTGTAAGAACCTTGATGAGTCTCTTGTACATCACCAGCCACTGGTTCTTTGCTCGGAGTCTCTTCTGCTTGTCATTGCTAAGGATCTCCCGGAACTGAGAGCTATAAGACAGAGAATGTAAATAGGTTATTGATGCTGAACAAAAGCTTTAATCTTATTACCTGACTAATCAAATGTAACATTTTGTATAATCTCAGACAGTGAGGAGGAACTAATATTGGGGGTAATCGTTTTTCGTTTTTCAGAAGGTTCATTAATTCTGAAGGTTCGTAATTCTGAAACACAAATTTCCCATTGTATGGGGTTCATAATTCCGAAAATGAAGTAGGATTCATAATTTTGATGCATTACTCTGAAGGTTCGTCATTCCAAAGGTTCGTAATGCAGGGTTCGGTATTCTTAAAACGAAATAGGGTTCATAATTCTGAAGGTTTGTAATGCCGAAAATGCTATAGAGCCCTACATGTACATAACTTTTCGGAATTACGAACCTTTGGAAATACGAACACTTTTCCATTTTCGGATTTACGAGCCGTCAGAGTAACAAACCTTGAACAAGATGAATGCGACTGCGTCTCCTATATGCCTCCGCCTATATACAGTTGATGGCTCAAACTGTTCTAGAAATATTTGATAACGAGGCTAAAAACCAGTAATTTCATGTAATTTCATGTAAATTGACCTCTGTGACCTCTGACCTTTGACCTACTTACCCCAAAATCTAATCAGTTCATCTTTCTATGGGGATACATACTGGTACCAAGTTTGAAGTTCTCACCTCAGATAGTTCTTCAGAAATCGCGGTAACGGTGCTAAAAACCAAGAATTTCATGTAATTTCATGTAAATTGACCTCTGTGACCTCCTTATCCCAAAATCTAATCAGTTCATCTTCGTATGGGGATACATACTAGTACCAAGTTTGAAGTTCTTGAGATATCGCGGTAATGGTGCTAAAAACCAGTAATTCCATGTAATTTCATGTAAATTGACCTCTGTGACCTCTGAACTTTGACCTACCTACCCCAAAATCTAATCAGTTCCTCTTTCTATGGGGATACATACTGGTACCAAGTTTGAAGTTCTTACCTCAAATAGTTCTTCAGAAATCGCGGTAACGGTGCTAAAAACCAAGAATTTCATGTAATTTCATGTAAATTGACCTCTGTGACCTCCTTATCCCAAAATCTAATCAGTTCATCTTCGTATGGGGATACATACTAGTACCAAGTTTGAAGTTCTTACCTCAAACAGTTCTTGAGATATCGCAGTAATGAGGCTAAAAACCAGTAATTTCATGTAATTTCATGTAAATTGACCTCTGTGACCTCTGACCTTTGACCTACTTACCCCAAAATCTAATCAGTTCATCTTTCTATGGGGATACATACTGGTACCAAGTTTGAAGTTCTCACCTCAGATAGTTCTTGAGATATCGCGGTAACGGTGCTAAAAACCAGTAATTCCATGTAATTTCATGTAAATTGACCTCTGTGACCTCTGAACTTTGACCTACCTACCCCAAAATCTAATCAGTTCCTATTTCTATGGCGATACATACTGGTACCAAGTTTGAAGTTCTTACCTCAAACAGTTCTTGAGATATCGCGGTAACGGTGCTAAAAACCAAGAATTTCATGTAATTTCATGTAAATTGACCTCTGTGACCTCTGACCTTTGACCTACTTACCCCAAAATCTAATCAGTTCATCTTCGTATGGGGATACATACTAGTACCAAGTTTGAGGTTCCTACCTCAAATGATTCTTCAGATATCGCGGTAACGAGAAGTGGGAGGGACGGACGGACGGACGGACAACCGAAAAACATAATGCCTCTGGCACCCACCTTTGGTGGGCGGAGGCATAAAAATACGAACCTTCGGAGAAACAAATCTTCAGAAAAAAGGAATGTAACCCTGGCATCATGGGGGCGGGGGGGGGGGGGGGGAATGGATGAAATGTAATTTAACAAGGCTTTGGATGAGGGGAAGAGTGTACAAGGGGAACCATTCATCTTCTTTTCATGTTACCTTTCTGCTTTCTTTTACTTTCTTCTTTTTTTTCTCTCTCTCTTTTTTGTTCACCATTTGATGGGGGAGGAGGCGTATGATTCATAAACTTCCTTACCTAATTGGTTGCAAGATGTAGATAGGTGGTACATTGTTCTCATCCAGCTTGTACCAGGTCTGAAGGGCATTCAGGTCAGCATCAAACTCCTTCTCAGCAGCACCCTTGTCCAAGTCTTCCTGACCTTCGACCGGTAGATTCTCCACCTCACTGCAAGCACCAAGAAAGAACAGATTCATTTGGGATAGCATACCATTACAATTTAATATTTCATCTTCAGGTTAAACCGATCTTAGATGAATAATATTCCAATTATATTTGAACGATTTGATAAAGAATAATTTTCATTATGCTAGGAACACCTGGGTATAATTTCTCATACACTTGACCCTCAATCAATAGGTTGAGGATTTGAATCTCCACCCAATGAGTATGTCTTTAGAAAAGGAAATCCATCTACACCTCAATTTTTTTACCCAAGTGTTACATGGGTACCTGAAAAGAATTATTAATTGAATTGCACTGTGCACTGATAATGCCTACCAGAGCTGAAGCCAAGGTACAAGTTTACAAAACACTATAAAAGCACATGTTACCCATATATCATTATGTGGTATGCACAAACAAACAAAAACTATATTATTCTTAATATCATGAATACCATCATTCACTTTATGGTGTCAAATCAATTTTAACCCATTGCATATAGGAATCAAGTGAGTCTTGTATAAAGTCCATGGGAATGCAAGAGTTCAGTAGTCAACGAGTTAAAAGCTTTACACCAAAATGGTGGCAGCGGTGGGATATGTGCAAAATGAATGAACAACACAAACTTACCGCCACACTGAATTCCGACTACCATGAATGAAGCATGCAACAAATGTAAAAGGCGGGTGAAAGTTAGTAAGCATCTAATAATAAAAGGAATTTCAGGCATGCATGGTGAACATAATGGTATTTCTGTCAGGCAATATTTAAGATTTTTGCTATAAATAACTGTGGAAGATCGAGTGTCCTTTCGCCTTTTCTGTGCTGGCCTTTCTTTGAATGTTTAAACATTTATTTCATTGCAAATGAATACAATTTAATATTTTCACTTATTTATAATTTGTATCATTCAGTATTTGATGCATAATCTTTGAAAGAAATAATCAGTTCATCTTGTTATATTGCTTAATCAAACAATTCATTTACTTTTAGGTCATCAAATTTTTTTGGAAGTAAATTTGATACTACATTACAAGGATACATTCTTGATTATATATCAGTTTCATTTTGATAAATCTCTCTTTTTTTTTAAACAGTAATTTTCATACACATTAAACACTTCCTTCCACCAAAAATTAAAACAAATTGAAATCCAAGTGAAACTCGATCACTATCAACAAAAAAAACAACAAACAAACGTGTTTTACCATCGGTCTATCCCTCCAAACACCTTCATTGAAAGCATCATTCCACCAGCCAGGAAAGAACGCTTGACTCTTACTGGTCTAAGAAGGGAAGGTCACATGCATATTAATGAGATGAAAGGAAGGCATTGGAAAAGGATTGACAGTGGGAAAGGAAAGGAAGCCATGTTTGTGATAAGGCATGTAAGTAGCAACTCTAAAGTGAATGTCATTAAATAAATAGAAGCTTTAAGAAAAGTGTAATTGGTGGAAAAGGGGGTGATTTCTTTCTTTCTAGCGGAAGGGGGTAGCATATTATTTCCAGATGAAGAGTGACTGCCTCCACACATCCCACTTAAGGTGTTTTTCCCAAAACTATATATGTCATGGTTTTTCTAGCTCCAGATACGATGTGCGTAAAATTGAAACTTTTCACTGCAATGTGCAAAATGACAAAAGAAAAGAAAAAATGCTTTATAAAAAAGTCCCTGTGTTTGCTTGAGGATTGCTGCAGGATGGAAAACAGTGCCAAATTCTAAAAATATACTTTGATATTCTTTACATCATAAAACGAGTACGTCGGATAACCTTGAATCTGGAGAAAAATGCACATATGCAAATAATATTGTATAAATTTGTCTCTAATTATGATTGAAATCAAATTCTGAGGCAAAACGGGAATGTATCCCTGATACTGCACGACATATTATGAAGAAAAAATGTTTAACAAATAGAAATGTGCCAATTTGAAGATATTATAGTGATTTGGTAACTTTGTAGAGGCTTGATAAGATCTGAGCTGCCTGGCCTTACAATGCTATCAGTGTATGTAATATGGTATAAAAATGAAGCCCAGGAAAAAAAAGCACTTCAAAATCATCATGTGCTTCACAAAAGTAAACATATGCAAGTGACGGGAAATGCCAGACTCAATTTCCCCCATAGACTCAGTGTTAGACTAAAGCGTATGGCCATATGCTTTCGTAAATGGGAGTATTCAGTCATAGATATCTTAAAAATAGCATTATATATTTGAAAACCTTTCTATGCCTGGCCTATTTGTTTATCCTTCTGAACATCATTATACAAGACAGATGTCAAAATTCAACAATTTATTAAATCAAGCCTCCACAAAGTTACCGAATCCCTTTAAAGCAAATAAGGAGACCACATTGAAAGCTCATACATTTTAAACACAAAGCATGAACTAGCAGATGGTTAGCAATACACCTGATTTGATCATTTGAGTAAAACATGAGGAAGCATAATGGGTTTAACCACATGTAAAACAACAACGACTGCTTAATGCAAGAAAATCAATGGACATGGATTTCTTTTTTCTCATAGCAGTATATGAGACAGCCACAAAACATTTTCAATATACACTTTTTAGTAAAAACATCCTTCACCTAACATGCAAATAACCAAACAAGGTTAAAATCATGCAACAAAAATAAAAGCATTAGGCATACAAACAGCAATATATATATTAGCACAACATTTGATGTACACACAAATTTTTACATTTTCTTTTACTGAACAAAAGCAAGGAAAGATGATTTAATTCACTGCTGGAAAAATAAAGACATCTGCAATTCTATGGACAGTTTGGAACAATATGGTGATGTGTCCATGACCTGTATGAGTATAACATAGGGCTTGGCTGTAGAAATATGAAGTTTTGCCGATAAAATTTGTCTTTGATTGCAAGATGAAACATAGGTAATTGAGAATTAAAGAAGACATCATGTATACCTCGTTCCATCTTTCCTTGCTTCCATTGTGATCGGACGATTGTTTCCTTGCTCCTCAATACTGTATTGTGGTAAAAGAATGAACAAATTTATGAATAATGCTAAACAAAACCATTCTGAAGACATCATAAAAGCTTGAAGGGAATGTCTTTTGTAATCCATGGATTTAATCAATCCTAACCTGTAGTTTCATTGCTTCTCACTAAAGATGATGCACAATTTTAAGCATGCACAATTCCCACGTTATTACATGTTTGCTACACTGATGCTATGCAATAGACTGAACGAACTGTTAAATAAGAGACCTTAAATGTCAAAATACACATATTTGCTATTGTTGTCCAAGAGCTAAATGTATTCAGTAAATATACACGTTTATGATTTCTATACCAAAGTAATTCAAACACATATTGTACTTATTTTGTTCACACAACAACTTCTATGTTGAGTATACATCTGTCATGAGCTAGCATTCAAATCATAGGGCAGAATTCGAAAAAATATGTAAGAACCCCTTTACCTCTGTGTAGGGAACATAGATGGTCTCCTGGTAGCTAAGTGGAGAGCTCTCTCCTTTTCGATTGTTGATACCAGCGATGTGAAGTCTTCTTCTGGGAAAGAATCTGGAAGAGCTTGGAACCCCATCTTTTGTCCCATAAGGGTCTATTTGAAAAACAAATATTTAAGGAGGAAAGAACCAGAATCTAGTGGTAGTTATAGAAGTAGAAGTAGAAGTAGTAGTAGTAGTAGTAGTAGTAGTAGTAGAAGTAGTAGTAGTAGTAGTAGAGTAGTAGTAGTAGTAGTAGTAGTAGTAGTAGTAGTAGTAGTAGTAGTACTAGTACTAGTAGTAGTAGTAGTAGTAGTAGTGGCAGTAATTGTAGAAGTAGTAGTACTACTACCAGATAGTAGTAGTAGTAGTAGTAGTAGTAGTAGTAGTAGTAGTAGTCGTAGTAGTAGTAGTAGTAGTAGTAGTAGTAGTAGTCGTAGTAGTAGTAGAAGTAATAGTCGCAGAGGACTTAATGCATAAACATCTCACAAAATATAAATCAGATTTCTCTGTCCGTTTTCCAAAACCCTTTTTTGTAGGTAAATGGAAGCAGTTTTATGGACTTCCAGAGACTACATTTACTATAACTGGTAGCCCTATCATCCAACATTTTCTGCAATGACTAATGTTCCAGGCTTCTTCGCATTTGCATTGAAGACATCATCTGTTCGGAGCCAAAAGGACGTTAACTCATATACTTTAACACAGAGTTAATGCCCTTCTGGCTCTTAACAGACAACATGGGGTTAGCATTGTGGTTGCAATAAGGTTTTAGGTTAGGTTTTGCGTTAGGGTTAGTGTTAGGGTTAAAGTTCAGGGCTGAAGTTCAGAATTCGTTAAAGTCTAGGTAACTGAACATGGAGCAAACTGTATCCAGAACATGTGTCATGGGTAATTCCGCAGTTACTCACGTTACATTTTGACAGGTTTTGAGTTACATCTTCAGCTCCTGTTCTCTAACTACACGTGTTAGGTAAATGAGTTTTAGTTACATCAATGTACACATATTACAGAACCTAAAATACAGTATCAAAACTTCATCAGAAGAAACATACTTTCTGCCAACCTTGCAAATGGTTGGTTACTCATGTTACATTATTTTAAGTTTTGATACTGTACTCTAGTACATGTATGTATGCATTGTTGAAACTAAAACTCATTTAACTAATACCTGCAATAAGAGATCAGAAGCTTAAGATGTCCCTTATAAAAAAGTACCATGGTTATATCATGGTAGTACCACGATATTACCATGGTATGGTAATGGACCATACTACAGTTACAATAGTATTACCACGGTAGTACCATGACCTACTTTGCTGGTACCATGGTAGAACCATAAACACATGGTATACTACCATGGTATCTATGGTAATACCATGGTACCAGCAAAGTAGGTCATGGTAATACCATGGTAAAACTATTGTAAATGTAGTATTACCATGGTAATACTATGGTAACTGTGGTAATACCATGGTTTATTTTCGTAAGGGGTAACTCAAAACCTCTGTAACCTATGTAATATGAGTAACCATGGAATTGCCCTCTACAGCATTTCAAAGACCAAAAATTGGTAGCCAATCTCTCTTATTCCTCTTACCACAAAGGATGGCCCCATGGACACCTTCTCACATTCCTTCAGTTCTGCCAGACAGCTACTAGCATACGAGTGATCATCGTTGGAGTAGTCTTTTATGCCCCAGTTCATGTCACACACCTGGAACTCAAAGCCCCTTTCACGACAGAATGCCCGCAATCGTGGGTAGGCCTTGGCTATCAGAACAGTACGCTCAGCTCCAAGATCTGTTGATAAATAATAGTAAAGTCAGACAATGAAAGGAATTATATGCTCCAAAAATTAAAAAAAATTAAAACCTTGACAAAGATATGTCAATTTAACATTTATCTTACTTTGAACTAGGTATAGCCTGGACAGGTATGCACCAGTAGTAATTTTCACATGGCTGCATCATGCCTGCTACATGTATATTAAACTACAAAAGAAACGTCGCACATGTATGTGTTTGAAACTGTTTTATTTACAATGACACCTATTTTTATTCAAGAGTGAAAACTGAAAAAATGTTTTGCTTTGTTTTGATTAACAAGTACAGATGTGCAATAACGACTCTCGTCGTTGATAGCGCAGGTTCTGACGTTGTTGGGCCCACAGGAGACGTTCCCGACGATGTCGAACGGTGAGGATAGGGCCCCAAGCAGGACGCCGACAAGACAAGTCGAAGCTTCTCAGCTGACGACGAACAGTTGCTGCAGAAATTGGTCTGTTGTGTGTGCCAATAGTCTGTAGAGCCGATTCTGTTGCTCTGCGGAAGCGATCCTGCAAGTGGTCCCGGTGAAGATGGCGATCTTGACGTGCTGTTGTCACCCTGGGACGACCACTGCGCTGACGATCGTTGGTGCTGTTGGTTGCATTGTATCACTCCCGCAGTCTCTCTACTGTCCGAACGCTGCATTGGAGTCGTTGGCAATGACTCTAGGACGTTGGCCAGCATGAAGACGTCCGATGGCTTGTTCCTTCTGGTTTCGAGTCAGACGTGGCATAGTGACAGCGCTCAGGAAACGAATGACAGGATGAAGGTTTTGGGTCCCTTTTAAACCCACTGGATAGAGGATGTGCATGTGCATCATGCTTTTCAAAAAGCTGCACTCGAGTGCACTACCATGTTCACGGAAAGTATATGAGTTTTAATCCTACACAGAAATCACATTTTGTTATGATGATGTGTTATGGACGGTCAATGCCATATCTGTGATGTTAAAAAAGCATAACATGTGATTTTATGTATCAAATTCCAATATCATGTGTAAAAGATATCAATTTGAAAAGTGCGACGTTTCTTTTGTAGTTCAGTATATATAAAAAATATCCCATATGGAAGAAAGACAAGTTTTGATTGGCCAAAATGCATTCTTTTGTTGGAAAGTGACAATTTTACATGGTAATAAGTTTTGCTACTAAAGCAACCTAACCAAATTGTTATCATCTTGAAGATCTTCTATATATGCGATATAGTTTTCTTACCAGTGAAAGTGGACGAAACATAGAGTCTGAATATATTGGACAGCCAGGAACAATGGACATCAACCCTACTCTTCAGGACACTGTCAACAGTCTGTTGATATTCCAAAGACCTCTTGGAATCAAGCCCATCATCAAGGTCAGGATAAGGTGTAGGTACAGGAGATATACAAGAGTAGACATCATGTTCTTGGACAGTTCTTTGGGATCCATCTTGGGGAGACTCTACAGAAATCGTTGAATGGCATCTGGTGTCCAAACCAAGGGCAGGAAGCTTCAGGTCCTTACCAGAGTGTGCAGCAAGTGGTGACGATACTCTACTAGTACTGATTGATGGCAAATGAGACAAATGACTTGGTGACTTGGTAAGAGGAGACACAGGTTTACTTTTCACTATTACTTCATCAGGCTTGATTCCTAATTCTGGTGGCTTTGGGGTTCTTGAGGAAGTGGCCATAGTATTTGACATACTTCCATCACGACTTATGCCGCTTGACAAGCGCGACCTTCCTGATGAGTTCCTTGACCCCATGGAGGACAAACTGTCTGATATCCCAGTGATGGACTGAAGTTCAAGGGTTTCAGCAGGAGACTTGTCCTGCATTTCGGCTGTCGCTGGAGGATTTCCCTTCTGGAACAAAGGTTGTTCTCCACCGGCTCCTGCTCCATGGACTGTCAATGGTTCAAGAATTGGAGTAGCTGGGATTTTATCTCTTCTGTGAACTTGCTCCTCTGCTGTTCCTTGAGCTTTGTTTTCTGCACCTTCTGCAGTGATAGATTCGTCATGATCAGGTGTTGCAGGGCAACTCTTTGGCAAGGGGGTGAAGGAGAAGGCTCCAGGATACAACCCATCATGGACGTGCCCTTCCTTGCTGACACGTCCTCCGATCTCATTGTATTTTCCAAAGATGTCAACCTGACCAGGGGTCTGTAGAACAGGAGATGGAAAGAGAAAACACACAAATGTGTTGCATGACTCAAAAATAATACTCTAAACAACTCTGTATACATTTTATCTAATATTTAATAATTTGGCAGCAAATACATGTACCTTTAAATATGTTGGCTTATTGCTGCAATATTTGTGATAATAACTTGTTTTGTTGATCAGCCTCAGGACTCCCCAAAATAGCATTGGAAGGCCCTGTGTTCCAAAATTAAGTTTTAATCCATAGAATACGGGAACCGGGTGGCTCCTGTTTTAAGCATATGAGAGTTAAAGAATTCAGTAGTCAACTGGTTCAATCCTAAAACTATAATGCTAAATTTTGGTACATTGAAATGGGGAGTCCTAATCTTCAGACCACTGCAAAGCCTCATTTCACCAAGGTTATCCTGGTATCATTTTTATACAGCTCTAACTTCATTTTGCCACACGAGCTGACACACACTCAAAGAATTAAAATTCAAACTTGCGCCATAGCTGTTTAATTCATTATTTTAATTCAGAAAAATGAGGAGTTTAAATTTAAATTACCTCAGTACAGAAAATGAATCCAAAGTCATAATGACATTAGATAGAAAGATAACATATTTTATAACCAAGCAAAGTTTAGGAATACAATTATACAATTAAGTGGAGAATTCCTAAACAAGTTATTTAATATCAGTCTATAGACATAAAGGACCTTTCTTTTTTATTTCATATGAATTTTCACCGGTATATTTGTTTTATGATACGAATATGAGTTGTTAATCTGTTTTATATACTCTGATAATATTTTATAAACAAAGTAATGACATGTCATGATACTTTATTATATTACAATTAAAAATTTGAACCTTTGGCTTGAACATGTACACTTTGTCTCCTTGGCTGTCAGATTCCAGTATGTCCTCATCCATCCATGGTTCTGCTCGCTCTCGAAAACGTTTCTGAGTATACAACAGATATAATCTTTAAAAGTCTTGGAGTCATGCTACATTATTATGATACATGTATCTATCCTCTCCATTACTAGTACAGAATTTGAGATTGAAGCCCATGCATTATATGAAATTTATTTAACCGTAATGAGGGCAACAATATACAGGTACAATATAAAAGTATTTTATCTAGAAATTTGAGAGAAATTCACTGAACACCATAGCTGATGACTAGTGATGAGATATTCAAGTTAATTAAAATCAAACATGAAAAAAATAACTGAACAAATTCTGATTTAACTAACAAAGCAAGCCGTAAAACGGTGCAGTTGGATATATTTAAATTATCTGTAGTCAATACAAGGTGAAACCTGTCTATAAAGACCACTCAAGGGAGACAAGAAAAGCGGTCTTTATGAGCAGGTGGTGTTTATGTACAGGTTCGTTTAATACACGTTTCAATGAGAAACGCTTTTCAAGGGAAACAAAAATTGTGGTCTTTCTAGACAGGTGGTCACTGAAGCAGGTTTGACTGTACTACTCTTTTCTGAAATATCTAGTTGAAAAATGTAACTTACCCTCAAATAGGATATTATCTTCCTGTCATTGTTTAATCGCATTTTCTTTAAGGCTTTTCGTCTTGAGTACCGCTGGCTTGTGCTCTGTCAAAATAAAATTCACAGACAAACAAAGAATGACATCAAATAGAGCAGTTCATAACAAATTGGAAACCATTGGCCGAAGGCAAATAACATGTGAAGTGATTCATCAACATGTATAGGAAACTGGGGTCATAAATATTGCCATTTTTTAGTTATATACAGTCAAAGCCTAATATCTCTACCATCTGTGAATATATCTACAAGCTGCAATGTCAAGTTTGTATCTGAATAGCTCATTGCAGTATGCTATTTTTGAAGAGATTTCCTTTTTCTTTAGCTTCTAAAAAAGTTATTTATTTAAGAGACACTTACCTCGATCACATTTTATCTATCTACTCATATGGTATTATTACCTAAGATGTAACTCAAAACCTATCAAAATGTAACATGAGTAACTGTGGAGTTGCCCATGACACATGTTCTGGCTACAGTTTGCTCCATGGTCAATTACCTAGACTTTTAAGAATTCCGAACTTTAGCCCTAAAAAAAACCATTATAGGCCTTACCAGTTTTTACCCGAACACTAACCCTAATTCAAAACCTAACCTAAAATCTTATTGCAGTCATAATGCTAACCCTATGTCTTTAATGCAAATGCGAAGAAGCCTGAACATTAGTCATTGCAGAAAATGTTGGATCATAGGGCTACCAGTTATAGTACATGTAGTCTCTGGAAGTCCATAAAACTGCTTCCATTTACTTGCTTCTGATCCTAGATCAGAGCCCTTACCCCATTGGTGTCAGGTCCAGCATATGAAGCTGACATGAACTTTGAGCTCTGATCATCTGCTTTGGTGTCTGTGGTAGAGTCGACAGAAGACGATGCCTGGCCAGTCTGCAAAGAACAAAAAGCCATGGTAAGAGTTTTATAAGATCACAATATTCATAGATTTTTACACTCTGATATTGGCATATTTTCCCTTATATCTTTCTTTAACCCTATTCCAACTGGGCTATTTGACCCCGTTTTTACTGGGGGGGGGGGGGGGGGGGGGGTCAATCCCAAAACAGAATTTGCATTGGATTTGCACACAAAATCACAAATTTGAGCTGTTTTGGGGCCGACGTGCATGTACAAAACATTATGTAATTTCGAAACGGTCTACCCGGACATCGCAAATTTGGTCTCAAAATATGCGGGAGACTTCAAAGAAAAAAGTCATGAAATGGCGCGGCAAAATCTTTGCGCGTTGCAGAATTATCGCGCAAAATGTCGAGGGGGGGGGGGGGGTTAAATTGACCCCCTCCCCCCCCCCCCCAGTAGGAATAGGGTTAATAAATCACATATAACTGAAGATTGTGGAGATAGTAGATGAACCCAATACATTACATGAGCTCTGAAGATTTGGAAAAAGAAACTGTGAAGTAGCCATAGGTGCCTTAGTTTGCAGGACAATATCTATGCTTACAAACTCTTCTTTTTTTTTTTATTCCATGAGAAAAATAACGTAGGGAAAATAAAAACTGAAAAATTAATATAATACGATAGCAGTATCAGTACCACTTTCCTTTCACAGGTAAATCGTCTTTATTTCTCAAAACTATTCAAGAGATAACATCCTTAAGGGGCGAAGCAGCAACACAAAAAGGTTCCAACTCTCCAACTGTCCAATGAAACCATATAATTTTATAATATCGCCTGGGGCCTGTAACATAAAGAGATCAATCTTACGATTGATATCAATCGTAAGTCTGTGGCAAACCATGTACTGAAGAGTTACAATTGATCGTAAGATTGATTGTATTGTAAGAGTGATAAGTATCTCTTTGGTATCTTGCTCGTTGACCGGTTATCACTAAACGAAGAAACTCCATTAACTCACAATACCTTGCTTTGCCCCAATAAAGAGCCGTTGCTTCAATAGCCCTTGCATTTGTTAAGTTTCTGTACCATCCCTTTGTCAAAAGAATACCTGGACTGGGAACACTTCTGGGATTCATACCACAGTCACACCGCCAAGTTGACCCCACACCGACTCCAAACCAACCGATCATTGGCCATTGGTGGTAATGTAATTTTTTTCCCGGTCTGTTGTCGGTCTTGTTGGTGTGACTGAGGTATCAAATATAGAGATAGAAACTATTGCCCGAAAACGAGGAAATCAATTTGTTGATAACGAAAATGTCAGAACAAAATGCACAATGCGCATGCCGCCATCGGCTTTTAGGTGTGCTTCTGTCAGAAGAAGAAACAAATCGTCGACAAATACTACTATATAAACCATACCCTCCCAACAAGTTTATAAACATTTTTTTTAATCATGGCACTACACTTTGTAAATCATTATCCTTTTTTTCAAATGGATAAAATCAATTTTCCATATCAATAATGTTTACCTTCAAGGGAACATTTTGAAATTCAGGAAGTAATACAATCATCTTCCTTTTTTGTTCCAAACTTCGAAACAACGAATCCTGTATAATATGCAACCATTACGCTTTCATTGGGCTTACAAACGCGTTAAAAAAGAATCACGAGTCTATAGTTTGTGATCATGTCAATTTCTTTAATGTGGATGAAATCAGTGTTATACGTTATCAAACTTTAAATACGATTCATGAGCCCGTTTTAAAGTTCAAGATGTAACATTCTTCGTCCAATATGCCATATCATTATTGTTATGAAAATATTAAACAGACAACATGCGAATGTATCGGCATACATCTGGTTGTTGTAGTGTCAATGTCGGATATTAATATTGCAAAGCGACCGTAATCTAAAGAAAAAAAAAATAATATAACGGTAACCCGGTAATGTCACTGGGTCTATTATTTACCCGAGAAGGCTATTAAAGACATTCAGGGATGCATTCAGACGCCATTCAATTAATAGTCCTTCATATCTATTGATTGTCTGGCGATTCATTGGAAGATGCCAACATCGAATAGTATAAGTCCTGCACTAAAGTGTCATTACCCCTATCTCCCCCCCCCCCCCCACCGACTCAATGAAACCCTCCCTCGATACCACTGAGCTGTTCAGTTCAGTGCTCGATATAATTATACGGTCTCGCTGTCCATACGGTCTAAAATGACAATTGAAAGGATGGTTAAAAACGCCGATACGTACTACATGTACACCTTGGGGAAAGCATACTTAGGTGGCAATGAGCTGTTCTTGATCAGGACCCTGTTTCATAAAACTTGTCATCCATAACAACTGTCTCATTTCTATGACAAAGTCGCTCTCAGCCAATCAGATCCAAGGATTTCAGTAGCTTATAACAATTATTGTAACTTGTTATTTATTGATAACAAGTTTTATGAAACAGGGCCCATAATTGTCAGATTGCCCAGATTTTTCAGAATTTTTTTCGGCAAATCCGCAAAATAAAACTTCTTTTAGACCGTATACAGGACGACTGCCCTTAGATTATAATCCGGCGAAAACACTCCTATTATAAGGGCATTCGTTCCAGGACGAAATGACAACTAATCCAAGACAACAATTCCCATCCGACATCCGCTGCTTTTGAAACAACCCTGGGCAACTACCTTTTTCAAATTGGCAAATCGCGAATGGGCAAAAAATAATGAGAGAGCATTTTCAGTCTTTTCAAGCAAATTTCACATCCCCCTATCTTACAAAGTATGAACAAAGTATGAACATTATTTAAAACGGAACCTGTTATGAATACATGCATTCCCACTTGAATCTTGAATTCGATCGCACCCAAAAAGCCGTATTGACAGCTGTTCACAATTAACAAAGTCAGAGTGTCATTAACAGAACAATAGGGTGTCAAAAAGAAAGTCGGGATAGTTACAATCCTGCAACATGTCAAGCTAAAGTTCTAGAACTGAATCTCATATCGGTGACGATACTCCGATTAATCATATCTCACAATGTGTACCCAAGGGTTGGAAAGAAGCTCGAGTAATTCCATTTTTTAAAGCTGGTGATATGTCCGATCCAAGCAATTACCGCCCAATTTCTATTTTGTCTGTTGTTAGCAAAATCATAGAGAGGGCTGTACATCGCTAACTTTCTGAATTCATTGACGATAATAATATATTGAACTTCAGTCAGTCTGGTTTTCGAGCAAAGCATTCTACCGCAACAGCACTCATTAAATTGGTTAATAATTTGTCATAGAACATTGAAAACAGACAGATCTCTGGAGTCACTTTCATAGACCTTCGTAAAGCATTTGACACAAAAAAAATTTTTCGCCAAACCTTGAACAACCTTCAAAAATCGCTCAGTAAGGGATTATATGGAGTCCTGTTTCCCCCTTTCTTCTTCTTTCCTTTCTCCTTTCTTCTTCTTCTTTTTCTTTTCCCCTCTTTTTTCTTCGCCGCCAATAGGGGGGGGGGGGGGGGGGGCCGCGGCCGATTCGGCCCCCCCCCCCCTGGATCCGCTAGTGCCCTCGTATCTTCAATTATAGCATGGGATCAGTTGGACAGATTACTAAAAATGGCAAGCTCTGTGAACACATTTAAATATATGTTCAAAAGATCTTGCAATATCTGTTCGCAATAAGAAATTTTATTCAGTTTCTTAGCTGAAGTTTTACTCTCATTCCTTATCGCATTTCTACGCATCCTCTTGTGAAAACAAAGGATTGGTTTGATTCGTTTACATAACAGCATGGTAAATGAGTCATATTCATTCTTATTGCTAGAACATTTCACTTGATGCTAATTTATATTTGTCTTCATCAGAAATATGTCATCTTTTGTTGCCCTGATTTGCAAAATATGTTTGATGGTTTGTTTCTTTGCCCAAAATGCACGATGGCATAATGCTTTTCAAAATGTATGAATGATTTCATATCATTTATAATCAATAATAGATAATTTGTATTTATTGTTTCATAAGAGACACTGTACATTCGATTGCTATACTATATTACATGCAATCATTGTGTAATCTTTGAATAAGTATACTACTCTATAATATGTTTTGTAAATATGTATATAACAATTTTGTTTCTATACTGAGCTAAAGTAGTCTTTATACTTCTTGTATGTACTTTCAAAACTATACAATGCCATTTCAAAATAACTCATATATAAATGGTTATTTTTCAACAGATTTTAGAAAATATCACCGTCTATACATTATGAATTAAGACGATAGGAATGTGCAACAATTTCAACATTTTCGTAAAACCAATGTTGATTACGAGGATACCAGGTTTACAGTCCTTTTCAGGACTTCACACTTTCAAGAAAGATTACTTCTACACTCTTTGAATTTCTATTTCGCCTTTCCTTTTCTTCTCCTCTCAACTTTTCTCCACTTTCTTCTTTTTACTTAATATTCCTTTTCAGGACTAAACCACCCACATGGTGAACCGTAAACCTTCTCCACGTTATCAGTACCACCATGCAAACCTCTACCTTCAAAGATCATCTAAATTGTTTTCATCATTATTGTCATTATTTATCTATTTTTTTATTTTACAGATGCATTTACTGGGTAATATCTGAAGGCATTGTAAAAAAGAAATATACAAACATATGTCCGTACATGTTCTGAAATCTGAATATCTATTAAGTGATAATTGACTTTTCGAAGAACAGGCGACTGTATGGTATAGACGGAGCAATTGATAATCCATTACTGTGATAGCAAAGAAACCGATTGAAGACATTTCGTTTGTTCCATTATCCGCCTTCACACCGTACAACAATGGTATGGACGCCATCCATGACATGTAATCAATATGATTATGAATGACAACTGTATTCCAATGGCCGGGGCTAGCAGTTAGTTGAGTGCAAGAGATCATTCTAGCATAAACTGGTTTTGTTCCATTGTAAGCCAGGTATAGTATATCGATTTCACCCTTTTTCTGCTTGATTATACTGATTGGGATGTTTTCTCACCATAATTCTAGGACAACTACCCCCTGGAAAACTACCCTCCGGACAACTAGCCCCCCCCCCCCCCTTTCCCCAGGACAACTTAACAGAATAACTGAACTTTAAGATAATTAACGATAAACGAGATGAAGAAACTTCGGAGCAATCGGAGGTAACATTCAGAAAATAAAAACAAAGACGGTCCTAATCTTTTTTACTAGACTTGTCCCACACATCACATCCCTGCTTTCATACATGCATTTTCTTGTCACCTCTCTCTTTATCAAAAAGCACTATTCTCAGAGGCAATTTCTCATCAATTATCACACATCACGACATAGTAATGGAAGGTGAATTCTCTGATCGTTTGATGAATGATATAAATCACTCATGATCGCGATCAATAAGCAGGTCGAATTCACGGCGACATTAAAGATTCATTTTATCTCCTCATCTCTGGCACTGTCTTCTATTGTTATCACTACTACAAGAAAATTGGTATCAACAATCAATCTCAATCATTTATTACCACTGACGTACAATGTGTAACCAGACTTGTGTGTGTGTGTGGGGGGGGGGGCAGACGGGGTGACACACACATCACAGAGTCACATGATGAACAGAAGCACCCCCTCCCCCCGGCCACGAATATACAGCAACAACAAAAAAACACCTGCTTTAGCGACCACCTGTATAGAAAGACCACCTGTCTATAAAGACCACAGTTTTTGTTGACCCCCCCCTGCATTTCAATGGGATAGGCCAACCTGGTAGGGCACCAGAATTGTGGGGGCATTTGCCCCATCCATCACTCTCTTATGGAATATCTGTACCTGTACCAATATCTGTTCACCATCGTCCCATGTAGGGGTCAATTGCGGGCACAAAAGATCCTACCCACTCAGTGTCTGTATGTATGAATTGTATACCCATTTACGTTTAATGGTGAATAGCCACTCCTTGTCGATGTTTGTCCAAGCATTCAAGTCAAAACTAAAGCATTAGTTAAGCATTAGTATTCACTTACAACACTTTACACAAAGGCCACAAAGACTAGATACCATGTCACTAATCATAACTGCCCATTATCTCTCCTTCTTGCTTTCTCTCCACCGCTCTCTCCCTCTCTCTCTGTGTCTCCCTCTCTCATTTTTTCTCTCTCTTTTCTTTAAGTCATTCAGCCCTTGCAGGCATACATGGTTGTGCTTTGTTTCATCAAAGTTTTATTTTCTTCTTCTTCTTTGTTTTTTACCCTTAGATCATTATATGGTCAAAGTCTCCCATGGAGGGCTATTAATATGGTCCGTGACACGCCATCTCCCTCATTATACGGACACCTGGCGACCTTTCATGTTTGCTCGGCTGTAAATAAACGAAAAGGGTAAATGAATTGAAGACATCGACCTTGAAATTGGGTTTACATTGTTAGTTCATGGGCCGTAGCTACACAGGTGTTGTAGACAGGTAAATAACGACATTACATAGGCCCCCACCGTAATGTGAACTAACTTTTGTACGTAAAATTGTCGCACTTCTGATCCAATATCCAAAATAAACAAAACTGATATTGAAATATAATTGCACACTGTACTGTGGTGTTTAGAAAGAAGTTTTCTTTCACCAACTAATATTGTCATTAACAATGGTGTGTTTGTTGATGTTATTTCTTG
The DNA here is from genome assembly GCA_025617745.1 of Heliocidaris erythrogramma. Classification (NCBI taxonomy): domain Eukaryota; kingdom Metazoa; phylum Echinodermata; class Echinoidea; order Camarodonta; family Echinometridae; genus Heliocidaris; species Heliocidaris erythrogramma. The sequence goes on along the minus strand of CM046863.1, from coordinate 25,528,113 downwards.
TTGTTGTTGTCGTTCCCGTTAGCATGGTTGGGGGTTCGCCAAAAGAACCCTAAATGTAAACCCGAAGGCCGGAAACCGTTGTCTCAATGATCATTATAAACCTCCTTTTGAAAAATAAACTTTGATTTGAATTAAAACTGACTGAACCAGACAATGGAAAAAGTCCGCGAGGACTCCGTTCGAAAGTTGTCAATTTTCATGGATCACCTCTATTATATCCCGTCAAGACAGAGTCCTTTTTAATTGCGAATTATATTTCCCCCAATATATTACACTTTGTCATAAATAAATTTATTCAATTTGTCTCCAACGGCCCACAAGGGTGACACACGCTACTGCTGTGTGATAGGTTGCCCGGGTGCTGTGAAAAAAATCACAGGCGGAACCGGGCGGGATTCGAACCCGCGACCTCTGGATTACTAGACCAGTGTCATAACCACTAGACCACCGGAGTGCCCTGAGTGATCAGGTTCAAACTATCCCAATATGGGACTATCAAGTCAAAGGTATTGAAATTAATCCGTCGGGTGATATAATGTCATAAATAAATTTATTCAAATATTACACTTTACTAAAAAAAAAAGGGGGGAATTGTCATATTCTAATACAGCGTTTTATTGCTGATGTATAACATTGACTGGAAAATCAGAGAAATTCACTGAGACTGACCTTTTCTATGAACGTGAAATGAACTTAAATGGCTTAATGGGTAAACACAATCAATTCTGAAGAAACATGATGTCAACAGAACAAAGAGCGACATTATGTTGAAGGTGCCGTGCAAAAGAGGCGTGCAGGAATGTGCATTTGAATGTCGTGAAAATTTTAACAGAACCTAAAAAAGAAAAAGGAAATGAGGGAATCGTAGTCCCAACAATCTGACAATATGGCATCAGCAATCGAAATGCATGAATTGGTGAAATACATATGCATGCTGGTACACCGGAGCTCTTGATAATGCTGCGGCCTAAACCAAAGCAAAACCGAAGTCAGTAGTTCACTAACATATTCTACTAGGACAACTACCCCCTGGAAAACTACCCCGGACAACTACCCTCCGGACAACTACCCCCTGGACAACTACACACCTAGGACAATTACCCACCTTGGCCCTCTTGCATAAAAATTAAACGCAAGTCCAAAATACGCGATCCTGATTGGTTGAAAATCAAGTTGCGTTTAATTTTTTGAGATGCGTTTAATCGCAACTTTTTTTGTAAGAGGGCCCAGGACGCTTACCCCCAAGACAACTACCCCCCCCCCCCCCCAGGACAATTACCCCCAGGAAAAATTACCCTCATATTATTACCCCAATACCACCCCCGGACAACTACCCCAGAATCCGGTGAGTAGTCCAGGCGGTAATTGTCCTCGGGTAGTTGTCCTGCGGGGGTGGGGGGGGGGGGGGATTGTCAGTGGTTACATTGGGGGTAATTGTCCTAGGGGGTAGTTGTCCGGGGTAGTTGTCCGGGGGTAATTGTCCAAGGGGTAGTTGTCCGGATACACATTCAGTGTCATGATATCATGAGTACGTAATGATTATACCAGATGAAGGGTGCAAGGGCGTGCCTCATGAATAGTTTCTGAAGATCATATGGCTTGACCAAGGAGTTATCGACTCCTTGGCTTGACCAAATGTATGTCTATTTATTGATAACCAACAAGAAAGGCGCATTTTAATAGAACGGCGCATTTTAATAGAACGGCCACCAGTCTAAACCACAATTATTTTACTCAATGTCAGTCCCACACGTAACCCGTTGGCGTTGTCTGAACATGACAACGAATAAATACTTGTGGTTGGTACGGGGTCAATTCGCAATGACCGCGAAGGTCGTATATTATCTTCGGAGAGCAAATTGTTTACACCGTTGTCATGGCAATGTGTACATCACGGATCAAGACCCCGGATTCGGGTGGGACGCAAAGATAACCGAAACCTGATCCAGACATGATAAACATCTTCCCTTTTGACGTCAACTGCATGCAAAAGAAATTCAGGACATCTCAGATTATATATAGCAGACACCATTTTCCTACGCTCGAAAATAATTCTAAATACATATATCAAGATACTAGTATTAGTAACTAAGACGAGGGAGGGATATGTAGAGACAGGGGTAGAAGAGTGACTGATCATGGGAGAAAGTGTGCATGTGCAGAGGCGTAGCGACAGGGTGGCGGCGGGGGCAGGGAGCACGGGGCTACCCCTCCCCAATTCCAATCACATGGAAAGAAACAAACACCAATGTATAAGTAAAACATCTGGGGGAAATGGGAGAGAATGAAGGGAGAGGGTTGATGCAACGTGACAAGATCATGTAAAAAATATATTAATTTTCATACACAATATCCGCATTTGACCGTGCTTTATCCAATTCAGTTATCGTCATAATTCATAACCATTATTACTGTTTGCACGGTCACGTGGTATTATTTGACCAATCAGGATGGCTACATTCTTGAACCCGTTTTATAGTAATCAATAATGGCACATTAAAGAGATAGTTGAGTTCTGGTAAAGATGAAAATAATTTTTGAGATTTTTGCATTCTTTCAGTAGGTTAGTTTGGAAGAACATCCTAGAAATGTCCCTTGAAACCAAACTCATATATTTGAATTATGACGAGAATTAGCTGGCCGAAAATTCCTGCCACATGTATGCGCAGTCCCATATACCCATTTCTGTACGCGGTGCATGTGCTTTTGGCGAGATTTGGTCATATTTCTTATCATTTTGACGAATCCAAAACCAAACAGTATCCTATACCTTTGAGACCTTTTCTTTCACTACGTAATCGCACGACCAGAACTCCACTTTATCATTAAATAAGTATAATTCGATAATTAACATCTTATAACACGGTTGCCTCTAGTATAGTATAGTCAAAGTCAGATGCGTCTATTTACAGACAATGATATTCTCTTTTGCGTTTAGCTTATCATCATTATTATCAATTAGCAACATAACACAATCATCTGCTACAAGCACATCGTATGTTTACCATTATGATAATTATGTATGATAATTGTTAGGAACATTGAGTAGGTGCGAAAAGGGTTGCGAGGGTCAAAGAGGCAAGGTGTTTGTACAGGAGCTGATAATTAATAACAAGATAACACCAGAGACAATGGTTCTTCAAAATATACAGTGCGTCCCAGAAAAAAACCCCACGAAACCCTAATGCAAAGGATTACTGCACGCGTGCTATGACAATAACTTGCTAGTATCCATAAAGTAGAAGGAATTTGCTATCAATTGATACATTCATTACATTTACCCTAACATCCTTTATCGAGCAGCAGCGTTTTGAAAACGACATGTATTAAAAAACCCACTTGTGCCAGATTTGGGGGATTTGAGTAAAACCGTGAGAACCTTTATCACATGTGAACATGACCCGACGGAAACATAGAATTTAAAGCCCATTGAGAAGACTGTTTCCATGTGCTTCTTTAAATTGTGAGGGCGAGGATAATGCCCTCATCATAAACTTTAAAAATGGTTTGATTTCGTCGATGGTGGGCGTAAGGAAAGGGGATATTTTGTACTTAAATGCTACCTGCGATCGTTGTGAACTGCAACTTCTTTGAAGAAGAAAGCGTCCAGCAAAGGTGATTTTTTTTTTTACACAAAATTAAAGTAAGGAGCACCTCCCACTGCATATCATATTCAAAAAGTGTGTTATAGAAGGTATATAAAGCAGAAAATTAAAAGTCTGTGGCAATTCACGTTTTCATCGCTGGGGGAATTGTGTGATGATGGTAATGGTTTATTTAATCAAAATATGCATCGCAGCCCGGTTTTACCAAAGTCTGACACAATAATTTCTCCATGCCATTTTCAAAACAATGTTGCTCTTTGAAGCATGTATGCATTAATTCCATTAAATGTACCATTTGAAAGCATATTAATTGTTCTTTATAAAAAAAAAGAAATGATTAACAAGGCTCTTACTCTAAGCCTTTGTTTTCGGGTTTCACTTTTTCTGGGACGCACGGTACAGCGAACCTGACTCATTATTTTATACATCGGGAAAACTCGAAATACTGGTGTTCTAACCCAGTAATTTCCCATACTTAGCTGCATGCATTTGTGTAGATTAACACAAACTGAAAATATAGGTTATTAAAACATGTGCTTGCTTTAATATTGTAAATGCACCTTGGTGGTTTGGGAAGAAATATTTGCGGTAATGCTAATGGCAAACAGTTCAATACTTAATGATTGCATCTATATTGTGAAAAATCAATTCCAAAAGAATACACACATGGTTTATGTCCAGTCCTAGCAATATTTGGTAACCCCCCCCCCCCCCCCCGATCTCACTCAGAGGACATTTAATGCGTTCAAGCTATTTCATGCGTAACTTTAGATGGGCCTTATTGTTTTGGCCAATCACCGTCACATTTACTATAATGTGCAACAAAAACATATTATTATGTGGTATTATTGCCAAAGAAGTTGGGCGGACACATAATTTCTCTCATGTTGGGCAACTTTTTCTCCCAAAATTTTTTTTTCTCAGTGTGTCGCATTACTCACATAAAATTCAAAGCGATTTATCTTCTCCTTCAAACTTGCTGTACTCAGTGGATGTCTGGCCAGCCGTAACATGTATTTTTCTAAATTCTTTCTCAACTAATATCATCAGAATCATTGAGAGAAGTTTTCTAATAATAATAATAATAATAATAATAATAATAATAATAATATTGGATATTTATATAGCGCTCATATCCACCATGAATGGTGCCCAAGGTGCTCCAATATTACCCCGGCTCTAGCAAGGCTACCGATTTCGGTGCTCACATCATTCAAGGAATTAATTCATGCCGGTACCCATTTTACACCTGGGTGGAGAGTGGCAACTGCAGATTAATGTCTTGCCATCAGACGCTATATAAATCCAGAATATGGTTATTTGTTATTATTATTATTAATTCTTATCATTATCATAGTCATCATCATTATAAAAGCGAACGTTTCGTGCCGCGAAACAATCAAATCACAACTGAAACAACATAAAATTATTGCAATTCGCTAAAGTTTCTTGCTGCAAAACTGGCTGTCATTAACAATTCGCGAACGTTTCTAGTTTCGCAGCAGTACCATTAGCAATACTATAAGCACTATTCTTGTTATTGTTATTATGTATTGTTGCACTTGTTCTATAACTTCGCATTGTTTTAATCCTTGCTTGTGACTTCGGAATGTATACGGGTCTTTTACTCTCTATCATACACTCTCTCAACTTTAATTTAACCCATTCTGCCCAAAGGAACTGGGTAGTCACTGTATCAAATATGGGAATTAGAAAATTCAGTAGTCAACGGGTTAACAATATATATTTTTTGTGGTTTTATAAGTAAACTGCATTAGACAACAGCAAAACATGTTCGTTTGTGAAATATTAATAGAATGAAGAATATGATTATTGCAGAAACACATTCAATAGTTTCGTTTGCCACGTCGCTCGGATTGCATAGCCAAAGGCAATGGCATGACTTTCAGATTAATGTCTCCAAAATCGAAGAAAATGAAACCCGATACAAGAAAGCAGAAATGCCAACTCAAATTTACGGGAATGCGTCAAAGGGATCATTGTGTACTACATGTATGTATAGGCTTACACCTCCCTGGTATATGTTGCAGCAGCACATATGCCCTAATGATGCTGTAAAATGTGTCTGTGTTAAAATGATGTATATGACTACACTGATTATTATGAAATAGTACTTTTTATTAGAAGTTAAACACGACTCTAAAGTAGTCACAGCTCACAACAGGCTGAGAATAATAGACTGAAAAATAAAATTATATTTTTTTTTAAAGTGCAAATCTTCAGCTCATAAACCGATGTTATGCACAGCAATATGTACACACTGGCCATATAATAATACAGTATACACAGTGAAACCTGTCTATAATTATAAAGGCCACTCTTAAAGGGAGACAAGAAAAGCGGTCTTTAGCAAGCAGGTGGTCTTTAAGTTTATGGACAGGTTTCTTTGGTACATGTTTCGATTCAATGAGAAATGCTGTTCAAGGGGAAACAAAAATTGTGGTCTTTATAAACAGGTGGTCGCTAAAGTAAGTTGACTGTACTTCAAAACAAATGTATAAAAATGAACATGTTCTACATGATACCAAGGAGTTATTCCTTGATGATACGAACAGTCAAGCACACCACATGCACAAGTAGGCACCACCACCTGTTGTGGTACCGTATACACGTTAATGATTACACGTCCTACACCCCATATCAAACACTACGCAAGCAAGTGGTAAAAATACCGCTAAACCTGTTAAAAAGAAAGTTAACACAACCTATAGACTTCCCATACCTTTTTACTATAACTCCAAGATCTTTCACTGTACGAGCCCCGCCGATAAAACTCCACAGCAGATTCAGAATAAAATCTGACATGACCGTCTGGTCCCCGGAGTCGGTTGCTAGGGCGAGGGTCCCCCATACTGTCCCGGGACGACTCTACTTCTGCCGGGACGGTGCCACCCAAAACGCTGCCAGTCTTACTGGCGAGATTTACCGAGTATAATTCCAAAACTCCACCGAGCGCAGACATAGTGGATCCATTATTCCATCAGTAGTTCTAAGTATCCATCGCCAGTTCCGATGAACGATTGATTAAAACGTTGCTTTCATTAAAAAAAAACGGGAATATTCTCACCCCTACGAGTTCCTGTGTGACCAGCAACCGAGCGTTTAGCGAGTTAGAAATCACTAGATTTTCATTCATGTGCATTGTACAGCGACGAACTTACTCCGCAAGCTCCTCAAACTTGTATATTCCAGATATACGTACTTATAGTTATACATCAGCATAAATTTTCGACGTTTTCAAAAGTCAATTCTGTCTCGAAAAGTTTACTCAAAGAATGGGTATGAGAATTCGTCCTGTAATGACCGAGAACCTTGGGCTCGTATCGACAGCAGCCTGTGATCCGAAAACTTGAAAGAACATAAATCGATATTCTGAACCGCTTTACTTTGCACGTGTAGAATTTCTCAATGGGGAGTTGAGTGTGTATACATCGTCAACAAGCGGGTATACATACCACTCGGAGGATTATTGTACCGATCATGGTGCGGGATTCGAGTGTATATAACTCGTGCATCAGGGGGGAAAAGATCAACACTGCGAGGATATAATGTAAATTGTCCGATTTTGGTTGCGAAGGTGGTCGCGTAAGCGAGAAGCTCAAATGGCTTCTTAATTCTAATAACTGCCGGTCGAAATATTTTTGTTTAACTTTGACTTTGACTTTGATAGTAATACTGTCCAACACCCCTAAAAGGGGTAAAACGGGCAGGGGCAGGGTGCGCAGATGGTATAAAGGCTACTAGAGAGGGGTTTTGCTTACTGTTTGGTTAAATTTGAGAGGTGGTTTTGTACGGATTCCTTGAATTTGTGTTTGTCGAGGATTGTTTTACTGATAGATAGTATAAAGAAAAGATACTTTAATTGTTTTTACTCGGTGATAAAATTGCATTGGTCAATAAGTTAACATATTTACAGCACTCACGTAAGAAGATATAATATTAGTCTGTTGTTTGTATATTTGTATTTTTTTCTGAAACATTAGTCATATACGAAAGAAAATACATGTGGTCATAAACTAGTCAAAACCGATCGTGTATACAGTCACATGGAATATATTTTTAAAAGGTACTTCATCATTTTTGAAGTCCTAAATTTTGAAGTTGTGTGAGTATGCGATAAATTGCAAAAGATTTATAACTGGAAAACTTATGTGGATGTGAACAGGATTATAATATGCTTTTAAGTAAGTAATAACGGCAATTCGATAACTGGTAAGAATTGATAAGAACGAATTTTCTGTCATGTGTTTATTGATTAGACTTAATCCATATTTCTATATTATCACTAATCCTCCCCCTCTCTCTCTCTCTCTCGATCGATCGATCTCTATACCATTTCTCTCTCTTTCTCTACACCAGGCTCTCACACACACACCTACACGCCCAGACCTAAGTACATGTTACTAGTAAGGATCAATATCAGCAGTATATAATTACCCGGTATCATCCCTTATGAACAGATGTTTTAGATTTCAGGGCGTATCCCTATCTCTTTAACGTTAATAATAATAATAATAATAATAATAATAGGCCTAATACTTTATACCTAAGTAAAAACAAGCTTTTGTTTACATTTCAGAAGTGGAGAATTTGATTTTAATGAATAATAGATTTACTTTTCTTTACCTTTTATATGCTGCTTTGCGCAATTATGTATATAGTTTTGTCGTGATTCTGTAATTGTTTTTTCTTGATTTTGATTAATAAAAACTAAAAGAAAAAAATAAGACGAAGAAGAAGAAGGATGAAGTTAATAACAACAACATCAACAACAGCACCAACAACAACAATAATAATAACAAAAATAATAACAATAATATAATAAAATGATAATAATAAACAATTCTTGTATAACGGATACTTAAGTGTGTCTCTATGTGCTTATGAAAAAAAAGCAAATAAAACTAGATAACTGAGTTCCTTTTATCTGTTTAACATCTGGAATAAGTTTGTTTTAAAAACAGACTTAAACGTGTCTATTGAATGAATGTTTCTTAGAGATTTGGGGAGGTTATTCCATAAAAATGGGGCAGCATGGGCAAACGAACATTCACCATATGCTTTAGTAAGAATAGGAGGAGGTATTAATAAATCCATTTTACATGCCGGAAGTATGCAGTGTCAGTGAGTAATTCATTAAGATAAGATGGAACCAATCCATGAAAACATTCATAAGCTAATAACAATATCTTGATCTGGATGCGAGACTGGACGCAGATAACCCATGTCTTATAACACCGGGAAAAAATCAAATCAGATTTCTTCGTATACGTGTAACAACTAGCTAGTTGGGATGCTGAATTTTGGATGTGTAGTCTTTGAATTGAATTTGATTTTGTATTACATGAATATACCATCTCTCTCTCTGTGTCTTTTATGAATAGTTCCATTTTGTTTATAACCACACTTTATACAATTTTGTCATAACAACAATAATGTTAAATAATAATTTTTTTCAGAGGTTTCATAGTTCGGGCGTATCGCTAGCTATCTCTTTCATTAGATAAATATAATTCTTTCCCTCTCTCTCTCTCTCCCCCCCCCCCCCTCTCTCTCTCTTTTCTTTATTAATATATTTCTATTTGTTTATTCCATCGCCACGACAACCGCATTTCCCAACGGTTCAAAATAATGGACCGTTAGAAAACTGCCAAACAATAGAAAAAAACTATGATGCTCTCACTCGTATACAACTTTTCATAACTCTGACAAAGCATCTTCATCAATGAGGTCAAATAGAGCGAACAACACTGGTGTTAAAAAAGTGAGTTATACCATGAATGGTTATACTCCCCTGGGGTGTAATATTGGTATTAGGCCTTTCACCCCGAGGGCAATTTGTTTGTCATTTCGTTCTATTTAATATCGCATCGATTTGAAATGGGGAGATATAATCAACGTGTTTGATATACCTTTAGTACTTGTATTTTGATTTTTGTTCATTTATTTCTTTAAGAATTTGCAATGGCCATGATTTGTTAAAATTGTGAGGAATAGTCAATAATTCCTGGCATCAAACGCAGTATGGTCATGGCACAAAAATGGATATAGTGTGTGCAGAAGTTTTTGCTCTTTCTACTCAAGGATCTGGTATAATTATTTTTAGAGCTCTGAATCAAAAGATATTGAGCCAATCCACAAAATGTGGTCAATTGTCTCGAAAGGGTTAAATTAATTTTGTTACGTGAACAATATGATAATGGATAGTGTAAAATGGGAAAAATGAAACAATAAACTAAAACTGAAAATATATTATCGGTGGGTAAATTCGTAAAATCCAGTTTTATTTCTTGTTGTTATTCAAAGGTTTGTTTTGGGAGGAACAGTTTTGTGGTTTGAAACCAACGTCAAAGACTTTGGCGTTGATCGTTAGCGAGGGGACATTACACCGTATACGCACATCCAAACTGTATCACGATGAATCTAAATAACAATGTGGTAAGACTAACATATTTATGAAACACTATAGATATATCAATTATTGACCTTTGTAACATTATACCCCAAAACATTCAGGGGAAACTCAATGGATGATTTAAAAGTATAATATTCACAAAATTCAAAGTTAATAGAATGTCAGCAGAAAATAGTAATACCAAAACAACAATAATTTAAACAAATATATACGAGCGATGATATTGCAAATAGATATAGTTATGATAAAAGCATCAATAAAAAATAGTATAAATAGTAAATGATGGCAATTATAACAATCACGAAGACAATTAATAACGGATATATAAACAATAATAACGACTCCAATAACAATACAACAGTAATAAATGTTGTTGACAACGATAATAATAACTATTATTTCATACGATTGGAAAAACAAAACAATAAGGAAGAATGAATAGTAATAACATGATATATGAAGATTTAATAAAATCTATTGACCCAGTACCCAAAACAAAAAATAATGACAATATTAACGACAACAATAAATATTTCTGATAAAGATAATGATAATGGAGCAATATTTCATAAATTAAAATGCTTGGTACCCGTAAAAATCAACGATAATAAAAATATAGATTACAAAAATAAATATTGGTGATCATGAATGATAATGCACCAACATTTCATAGAAATTCATCGGCCCGGTACCAATCATTGCCAATAACTAACAATATTAATGAAAATGATAAATAATTATGACGAATATAGACATTGTTGATGGCGATAATTGTAATACGTCAAAATATTTTCGAATTTAAAGTCTTAGTGGTCTACCACTTTAATATTTGTAATAATTACATCAATCAAGTGTGATGTTAATTAGGAAAAGATTCAGGGTGATAAACACATCCCGTATAGTAGTAATAAGAAGCCTTTGGGCCAAGAAACGCGTGAGAGGTAATATTAATGAAAATAAACTAAACCAAACGTGAAATAGTAGTAATTGAATAAGTAATAATAATGATTGTGTTGAAATTAATGGACGGTTCAATAATGAAATGTAATAAAGTGTGAATTACGATGCAATTTAGACACTAATGACGTTTTAAAAACAAAGTTTTGTAGGTCTTTTTTTCATTCTTAAAAAGGTAGGGTTAAAGTGTATATCAACATTTATAATGGAATGCCTAAGGATTTCACTAAAACACATTCAGTTACCTTTGAAAACTTGAGTCTCGTAATTGATATACATGTATCAATAAATTGGTGGTATCTGTGAGTTATTTATGACTTCTATCCCTATCCCTAATAGTGATGATGATGATAATCATAATAATACTAATGATAACAGCAACAATAATAACAATAATAACAATAATATAATAATAATAATAATAATAATAATAATAATGATGAAAATAATAACGGTATTGACAAAATAATAACAATGATAATAATAATAATATTCGTAACAGTAGTTGATAATAATAACCACAACAATATTATTGATAAAAAAGAGTAATGATACAATGAAAAACTCATTACTCAAAAATAGTACTCAGTAATAATTAAAAAAAAAATTCTTCATATTAAGAGAGCACTGATAAATAACAGCTGCGGCAACAACAAGTACAATGCGAATATACAAGTACAACACGAATATATATATATATATATATATATATATATATATATATATATATATATACATGTATGTACAAAAAATAGTAGTGATAATAATAATAAAACTGAAAATAAATAATCTACAGAATAATAATAACGATAAAATATAATATTGATAGTAATGCATGTGGATAACAATAGCAGCAATAATAATAGTAATGGTGTTATATAGTAGCAATGATAGTAACAATGATGCGGATGATGATATTCATAATGACAATTATAATTATAATTATGATAGCAACAAAAATGATAGTAATAATGATAACAATAACAACAATAATAATAATAGAACTAATGATATTTGTAACATGATAGAAGTGAGCCTAATATGATTATTAATGATGATTATAATACAGTAGTAATGATAATAAACAATATAATGCTGGCAATAATCATAATGATAAAATGACAGCAAGATATAAACGATTAAAATACCTCACATATGAGTAAAAGTCAAAGATTGAGTATGGTGATTGTCCTATGAAAGCGAAAATCGTTTCTTTGAATTTACCTATCGATCGATATTTTTTTTAAAACTTTCTTAATGGTAAGTACTAAACATCTACCCGCTTCAACATACGATTACAATTTAGAACCACATAAGGTTAATATTTATTTTCTTTCGTGGGCGGTGAATTTTGGAACAGATTAAAATCAGATTAACCAGGTCCAGAAGTAGGTTTCGGATTTGTTAGAACAAACTTGGTGAGTAAATCATGATTGAGACATCCATGCAAATAGTCTCTATAATGTAGAAGTAATGTACTTAAAATCATTACCTTGCACTTTTTTTTATAATTCATTGTTAACTATTATCGTTTTTGCTAATAAATGTAACGATAATTCAATAATTGTTTGCTGAACTTTCATACAGAAATACTTGTTTTTCTATTGTGGGTCAGGCCCGACTCGCACTGCTTTTTATATCTAGCCCTTTTTACCAACCAATGTTTTTCTTCCTTTATCGTAAATATCACTGTATGAAAATGTATTGTAATTATATGCTGTTGCTATTAAATAAATCATTCCATCAATCAATCAATAAATCAATAAATCAATAAATATGTAATCGTGTTAACATACAGTTCATCGTTTTATAATACGTGCCCGGTAAGGGTAACGGGTTGCAGGGATGAATCGTTTAATACATGTATTTGATTTTAGTGAAATTACTTCATTTCTAATAACAAAATAAACTGCAAGTCATTATGGGTGTTTGCGAATATGTAGTCTAACACACAGACATAAAACAGGGACACACAACTTTAGACTTGTTGTGATAATCAAAACATCTTTTGCTAAAATAATTTACAGAATACGACTCTAGGCTATTATCTTTAAACTTAGTACATTTATTTTAGACTACACGTGCAAAGATCGTATTACATCTTGGTGAATACGTGATCCTGCCTTGTTCGTAGCACATCCTGAAGTAACTACATAAATTGCCTATTTTTGTTGGGGGGGGGGGGGGGGTGTTTTGTAACATTGAGGGAAATGACACCATGATTATGCAAAGGTCGCATTACATTCTAAGTAAACATTGTACCTTGTAGCAAATCGTGAAAATGATAGCATAATTGACCCTTTTGGGGAAGGGGAGGGTAAAGTTTTTACTACACTCGCTGAAATTACACTGTGTTATCTGTCGTGTCCAGCGTTGCAAACTTAGGAGCTTGGATTTGGTTGCGCTTGGATTTCTTTTTAGTTTATGATCTCACTTAAAGGCACCAACACGGCTTTGCCGACATCTCCTGTCATTGGTCAACAAAATGGAGGGGAAGAAAGTTTTTTAAGAAGTATTTCAAGTAATAACAACATAATCATTACATGGTCAGAAAACCTACAAAAAAGACAGTATCAAAAGAAAATCGAACCCTAAGATATACATGCTATGTATACTACAAAATAGTTGTGCTAATTTAAACTGAAATTCAATGAGAGTTTAGCAATTCAACATCCCCCCCACGAAATAAAGAACTATAATGGCTTAAAAAAACCCCATATTTATATTGCTTTTAAAACACTTTCACACATGATGCATGTATATATTTGTGATACACGACTTTTTTTTTCTATGATGAAGAAAGCAATGAAAGAAAATAATTTATATTGCAAATCTGAAGAAGGAAATTTTGATCGTTTTAGCCTTAACCCGGTTGACTACTTAATTCTCGCATTCTTATAGACTTAATACAGGGGAGCGTTTCATCAAGCGTTTTGTCAGTGATTTTTATCGACAAATTTGCTCTCAGCCAGTCAGATGCAAGGATTTCAGTAGCTTATAACAGTTGTCGGTGAAATACAATACCTGGGCAAGCACCTTTCACCTGGTGCTTAAACTCGGGCAGACCTGAGGCTTGCAGATCATCGTTATGAAGCTTCATGAAACACCTATCAAATAAACAATAACAATATTTTTTCTAGATTAAAAAGCTGACCAAGTGTAATGGTCAACACTTAATAGATTAATGTGAGTGGGTGCGAAACACGTCGCAGATTATCATATCTGGTAAGAACAAAAATGGCCTTAAGCAAAATGGGATATTTTTAATAGTCACGTAAATGTTTCGAAACGAACCCAAATTCGAAACCAAACAAAATCTTTTGATTATTGATAATTTAAAAAGTTTTGAATTCGTATGAGAGTGACATTTTGAAGATGTTCAATTTGTCCGAAATATGTGTGTGATACTTCTTCCAATACTACTTTGTACGCCCCTCATGAATTTTCCTTCAAAAACCTAACTTTATTAGTTTCATTTTGAGAGTAAACTAAACTCCATGGTACTGGAAATTAGTATGTTACGAACAATGAACCTTACAGAAAGAAACCTTCGGAATAACAAGCACATGATCTCACTCCTTTATTTTTCATTTTATTTTTACTTTTTGGTCTTGATGTTTTTATAACTTTCTGAGTTTTATCACTTTTTCATTTCATTGCTATCGAATTATAGTCTGCTTCACAGGCGTGTATTTTGTCCGTATTGAAGCACTCGGGTGTAGTCTTATTGTCGCATGTTGGCGCTCTTCCAAAAGTTCATTCGTACTTCGGAGATGTCCCAGGTGTCGGTGGGTTCAAATAATTATATAGACTGACAGAGTACACTCGTTCAGTTCACTGTTGCTCATATATTCAGGTTTAATCTAGCCATTCACGAATGTTCTAAATTGGCGCAATGAATAAAACAAAACATTGCGCTCTCGCACCCCGCTTCAAAAGGATTGTTTCTGTGCATATACATAATTCTCGCTACCTCAAATATGCAATTTTCGACGTATTATGCATGGAAATGTAGTGTCCCTGTATTAGAGAGTTACGACAACTGGGGATTTGAACGCCATTTTGTTTCCACTATTACGTAACATTTCATCAATTCCGATGAGCACCTGGGTGTTCTCAATAGAAAGAATTCGAACGCCATTTTGTTTCCAGAAAAGTGGGACGTCCATGTCGCAACTCTTTAATACAGGGACACTATGGAAATGGTCCGCATCTTCGCAACTTCACTTCCGGTCCGTATTGAAATACTACGGCTTATGAATAAAATGAGTGCTATAATGCTTAATTTTTGGATCGCATGACATAAACCACTCAAATTTTGAAAATGCAACCAATTGTCTCAATAAATCATTGTATCTTTTCAAACATCGGTTAATTTATACTCAAACTAAAGGATTTTTGTAATACCTGTGTACATTTTCAATGCAAAAAGACAAACACTTGTCGACCCAATCGGGATAATGTCAGCACTGCGCATGCGTGGTTTGCATGACAAACGCCATCTGTTGGCGAAATTGCGTAATTGGGATAACTGGGCGTTGTGGCGTGCGCCTGTAATCCAGCTACCAGTGGAAGTTATAAACTGATTCAGCGAACCCAGGTTCGAGACTGAGTCACGTCTTTCGGATGGTGACGTTAAAGGTCGGTCCCAGACGTTAAATAATCATATCTGATTGATACACGTCTGTAAAAACCCAATTACACACACATACACGTAGCGAGAATTACCTGGGGTAGCGAGAATTGCCCCTGGTACGCAGGCCTATTCTGTGCTTTAAAAGTCCTGATGGGAAATAAATCCTCGTACGCAACAAGGTATAAATTTTGATTACTTTAGCTCATGCGTGAAGGCATCAAGTGCATGCATACAATGCTAGCACTGCTAACTTTGCATTCCCCTTTAATTTGTACCATATCATGTACTCTCAACCCGTGTGTCAAAGATCATTCAATTTGCTGACGCAGTGTCAGTACAAGAAATGTCATTTGCCGACGTAAGGACAACGTCAGTGGTGCTTTTGCGATGTTTAGCCCGTCAATATGGAAGAGTGATATCCTTCCAATAGTGATTGCAATGTGAAAAGTGCTAAAAATATTTTCAATAACCGGCGTATGATGTAATTGCCTTCACAGTACCTGCGCTAGCTTATTGAGCATGTTAAGGTAATGACCCCTTACGCCAATTATTAAAAGTATTATTTGAACCGTCCCCGCTCACACGAGGCGTCTTTTCATACACCAGTAACTGGCGTTAGAAGTATTGACTGTGCTGTTCATTTTGCAAAGAGTGTTATCGTTTAAAAAGTGATTTAAAGTATGAGCAGTGCAAACAATAGTTTGAATAAATGGCGTATGGGCCCATTGCCTTCGCAGGTTCGATTAGCGCTGGTAGGTCTATACTGACGCAATCGAATTGACGCCTCGAGTGAGTCCTGCCCTGGTTGGCGTAATTGGCTGTGGTGGAACAACCCCACGTGCGCATCGGGCATTAAAATGAGACTGGTGTATACATAAACATACCTGTTGACAAATGTCACATTATGGTTTCCGTCATTTGCACATACAGGGAAGTAGACCCACGGCGCACACTTTGTTACCATTTTCTCGCAGACGGGTGACCCGTCTTCTGATGGCACACATCGTTCGTATAGACGGCACCCCTCGAACTCGGGATCGTTACCACATCTCGCTTCAGGGGATAAAAGAAAGATGGTATTGTATTGTATTTAGTGGCGTAGATACAAAGGTGCATGGGGCACGTCTTCCCCGCTTGTCGCACATAATGGTTAGTAGCGAGCATTTGGGTGTCCGAAAGTTGACACACACGCTTCAACACACGAATAGCACCACAAAATGTACCTAAGTTTGCAAAGAATTGGACGTATATTCATAACTGGTGAATGAATCACTCTGGGGTGATCGGTTTATGAAAATTCATTTCAATAGCTTTCATTTGATGTATATATTGTCAACTTTCCTTCAGTATCCAGTGATCATTTTTTCTTGAAAGTTAGTAATGTTCAATATTTTGTCTATGGCAATCCATCCAAAACCCACATAAATTATAGACACTGCCACCATAATTCTTCGACTGAAAAAATTCCAAGGATGAAGGATGAATGATGTCAAGGGTGATTGGTTTCAGAAGCTTGGATAAATTACCTATATCCTGATATAAGACTTGATGTGATTGGTCCAAAATCCAGTGATCATTTTTTTGGCAAAGTTTTAGATCAATCAAGCAGAATGTTGCAAAAATTTCTAGTCAAGAGTCACGTGACCAGCGTTCGCCTTCCGCGCCCAACTACAAAACAAGCTTTTCTTGCGGGAGATGGTGAGATTATTTAAAACAAATTTTGAAGTGCGTTGTATCGCCTGAAATCTTTTGAATGCGACGACATTACTTCTTGATAATTATTCGTACCAGTGTTAAGGTTCATAATAAATAAAATATCTGATTTAGGTAATTGTAGATGTCTTTTTGAAGGAGTGCATTCTGCTGGCGTATATGATATCATTCGAATCATCCGTTTGGGACCTACCACTAAATAGGTGCGTACATAATGTGATGTGAATAAGCGGCTAATAATGACAATGTACATGTGATAGAGAGAGAGAGAGAGAGAGAGAATGCGAGATGAGTGAATGTTTACATAAAGGATCAATTATTGCGGAATGTAGAAAGTACCGACAACAAACATAATCTTTGTGCACACAAAAGAATAAGGAGTGATGTGCGAAAATGTGAGCGTACGAAGTCAGAGGAGAGAAAGACGTGAAATAACACTAGCCCTGACCCCTCTTGTGCATGATTTCCCCGCTCACTTGAAATGTTTTAGCCCGCACCGATCTCTCACACAAGCGACGTGATGTTCGCTCATTTGTCCGATAACGATAACGATAACGATAACAATATTTTCAATTAATTTTCAATTTTTCCTTTCTCTTTTTCTTTTTTTTTTTTTTTTTTCTTTTTTTTTTTTTCTTTCTTTTTTCTATTTTCTTCCTATCATGTTTTTCTTTTATTTTTCCTCTTTTAATTTAATTCTTTCTCTCGGAAGGAAATTGTTATATGACCCAACAATATTATATTTTTGTTTTAAAGAATGTTAAGGTAATTTCATCATACGAAATATAAAACTTTATTTACGTTTTGTTTATTGAAAATACATTTCACTTGTTTTTTTTTAGGTATGGAATGAAATGTGTAACTTAAATATATATTTTTACATGCAAGGTTCTGTATTGTTTCGAAATGCGAAACTTCAGTTAATAATATTTATGTGAAGATTATTTATATTGTATGAAATGTTTCTTATGTTTGAAATGTATATTGTATTGTATGAAATGTTTGTTAAATTGTATGAAATGTTTCAAATTATGTTCAATTTTCTTTGAGAGAGAATAAAAAAAAAACTTCTGAAAAAAAAAATTAAAGGTACACCCTACTATGGTGTCTACATAATTATGTGAGCATGCTCGTGTCTGTTAATAGTAGGGCAGATCTATATTGTGTACTTCGATGAAAAATATCGTTATCGTTATCGGACAAATGTGACCGGCCCTTTATCAAACTTCTCCTGAAAGGCTATTGTGACATAACTCTAAGCGTATCTTGCTTCGGATATATTTGTTTTATATGTTTTGATTTACCAAAGTGGTATATTAAAACATATCCGAAGCAAACACTGTACATGTATCAACCATTCTATCAACCATGCCCCTGCCCCCTCCTAACTACATTATTTTTCTCCAGCTTGCATGGTAGATAGTCGGTTTGGCGGTTTGCCTGTGCCAGGACTACCCGGGATGGTTTGAAGTTTCAAAGTTACAAAGTTTATTGATTTCCACAAACATTACAGTCTTTTACAATAAAAATCAACAACAAACAAACAGTACACATGAAAGTTAAAAGCAGGATCATAGCAAATATATGAATCGAAATATAAACCAGGGAGGTGGAAGAGAGATCTCTCTTCCTACTCCCTGATAGAACGGAACATCATTCTATTTTTACAGTCCTTAAATTAAAAGCAAAAAAGAAAGAAAGAAACGATATAATTTGAGCACTGTTAACAATTCTCTTTTAAATAGAAAGTTGAACTTACTTCTACAATACGCGGGAGAGTTGATAGTTGAGCGATCCGTACAGAACAGGCCCTCCTGACAGTCGCCTCTTGTCTGGCACTGCCCGCCGAGTTTCTTCCCGCACACACAATAACAGACTGACCGTTCGTACCCGTCCACACTCCATACTTGTTCGATCACCTCGTTGTTCATCTGCCAGCCAGAGTTCGGGTCGCTCATGCCCTGCGGCGGTAGGCAGTCGCAATTCTGGATCGGTAAAGAGAAGAGTGCATGAGAAACAGTAAATCCCGGCTCACACGAGGCGTCAATAATATAAAACACGATAAGAACTACTTTCGAAAAATAAACTCAAGGGCAATTTCAAAGGCCTATTCTACTGTCCATAGAAATCAGGTTCGGAGTATGTAATACACCATTGTAATGTTCGCACATTTCTAAAGGTAATAGACAGGGCTATTGAAATTGTCTTGAGTTTATATTTTTTCGAAAGTAGTTTTGATCGTGCTAATAATAAAAGAAAATCACAGATGTAGAGGTCTTGATCATGCAGGCCCATTTTCGCAAGGGGGGGGGGGGGGGGGGGGGGGGGGGGGGGGGGTGGGGCTGACGCCCGAATCTCAACTTTTCAATTCCTAAGTTTTTCCGAGCGAGCAATTTTTTTTTAAATTTTCGTATAGAAAATGTACAGAAGGTACAAACATAAGTTCTAATGATCATCTGGGAACCTCGTTGCCCAAATATGTTGATATTCTGGCAACTCACTCCGCTGCCCGAATATCAAGTGGTTGCGCGAATATCGGAACTTTGAAACTCCTTGGGGGAGGGGTACTGCAGCCCATTGCCGAAGGGGGGGGGGGGCGTCTTTTCAATATTATCTCTCCAGTGTTTTCCTTTCCTCTTCCCTATCCCCTTCCCCCCTCGATTTTTTTTATTGCAGAGAGAGGTGGCGCATTTGCTGACAGCAATTTTAGTGTGGTGTGTGTGGGGGGGGGGGGGGGAGGTGACCCCACCCCCTATAGCGACGCCCCTGGGTGTGTTCTTATAAAAGGTTGCAAAAAAATGCAAAAAAACGGCAAACTATACTTGTAATAACTGGCAAGGGTTAACTGCCTTCGCAGACTCGAAATGACGCGTGTGTGTGTGTGTGTGTAATTGGGTTTTACAGACGTATCAGTCAGATATGATTATTTACGTCCGAAAGACGTGACTCAGTCTCGAGCCTGGACGCATAGTTCCCGGAACGCCGAAGGCGGCGCTATATTCATCGAACACTCTATCGGAACACTGAAAAGGCTTTCATTAGGAAAAGTTCTGTTGCGAATAGAGAGCTCCAGTTTTCTATGATCGCGTTTACCCTTTTTCGCTTTAAATACATGGATACAACACTGAACAGTTTTAATAATTACATATGACCTCCTTGAAATTAAATTACTCGCAGGTAAATAGGAGAATTTAGCAGTGTTTTGTCAAGTTGCTTGATTTGATGACGTCATTGGCGATTTATAAGCCATTTATAAGCCCTTGGATATTAAAGTCTTTGGCGATTTATAAGCCAGTTATAAGCCAAAATTCGTGAAAAATATCGGCATCAAAACATCGTCTGCCAATACGTGCCATAATCAACAACAACAACAACAAATATCAGCATACTCGTGATATAGGCCCCGCTCGACGCATAGTTCCCAGAACGCCGAAAATGCTTTCATTAGGGTTCTAACTTCAGTCAGCAAAAATATCTGGGCAAGCCAATATCTGCAAAGTAACTACGTGTGTTTGTAAGTAAATTGAAGTTATTTTATGTTATTTTTAATATCACGCACATAGATCTAGACTTCTGTTCTAACTTCTAGTACAACATGCAACCACTCACACTAATGCAAGGTTAGTCTTAAGACTACAGCACTATAATTATAAACTCACAGGCTAACGTCGCACAACAACATGCATGACATGTGCATGATGTGTGCTAACTTAAAGTTTAACGTTAGACCTGGGGATTTATTTTAGCTCGTGTACAAATCCAATTTATCATCCCCAAGAATTTGGGGAAACCCATCGGAAATAAAAATTTGTTAGTTTATACACAGATCGGGATATTTGTGCATTAAAAATAGCATATTTGAGTCTAGTAAGTAAAAAAAATCATGAAATCCTTGTTTTTCAATCATTTTTCTTATTTTTTCAGTGGTATTTATGAGTAGCCTAAATCTGAATAGGAGGTTGAGGTGAGTGTTGCGTCTTTTGTGATTTCAGATGCGCAGACGTGGGGCATCTGGCCATATAAATAATGTTGTCCTGGAAATAAATGTGGAGAAGTTGTAAAAGTGTGGAAATGGTGTACTTGAAAGTTGAAGACTAAAGTAAACAACAAGAATGATTAGACTGTTGCTGTTGCCTGTTGGTACTGCAATAACATGAATAAGAACATGGCATACCTAAGATAGAGTGATAGTCTCGCCAACTACACGGCGAAGTCGACTGTATGTTACAGGGCTCTCCATAACTAAGGCAATAAAAAGCAGCAGAGCACAAGTGCTATTTTGACATGAAAATTCTACGTGGACAAGCTTTTGCATGCATGTCGCGGCGTGCAGTCGGAGATCACCATGTCATTAAATATCAAGTTATTACAGGTGAGAGGATGCATTTCCTTTAGGCAATGCGTCCTCTCACCTCCAAACAACCAAAAACATGGTCATCCCGATCCTTGCAATTCTCATTTTGTCCAAAGGGAAAAATTCCCTCATTCTGGGTACTTTTTAACTACATCATAGCAAGTTTCACTCTACCTCAAAGTCCATAACAACATTCTTTCGTCATGTGCACCCATAATATACATTCATTGAAGCCAATACCTCAATTTCAATTCAATTGGTACATTTTACTTATTGCATTACATGTACCTTTAAACTTTCTATCAATATCAGCTAATGCAATTCAACTGTCTTCACTTTTGACTAAATAACCCATCTCGTGAAATTTCATAGCCACTTAAATGCCCACACAAATCGGAATTACTATGCCATAATTGAGCAAGAACCTGTCCTGCAACCTAGATGCAAACTAAAGCACTTCATAGGAAACTTCAACACATATCTTCTTATCAGTCCACCCATCGACTTCTGTGCTATACCAATACCCAACCCTAGTTCCGACAGCTCTGGACGCATAGTTCCCGGAACGCCGAAGGCGGCGCTATATTCATCGAACACTCTATCGGAACACCGAAAAGGCTTTCATTAGGAAAAGTTCTGTTGCGAATAGAGAGCTCCAGTTTTCTATGATCGCGTTTACCCTTTTTCGCTTTAAATACATGTACAACACTGAACAGTTTTAATTACATATGACCTCCTTGAAATTAAATTACTCGCAGGTAAATAGGAGAATTTAGCAGTTTTTTGTCAAGTTGCTTGATTTGATGACGTCATTGGCGATTTATAAGCCATTTATAAGCCCTTGGATATTAAAGTCTTTGGCGATTTATAAGCCAGTTATAAGCCAAAATTCGTGAAAAATATCGGCATCAAAACATCGTCTGCCAATACGTGCCATAATCAACAACAACAACAACAAATATCAGCATACTCGTGATATAGGCCCCGCTCGACGCATAGTTCCCAGAACGCCGAAAATGCTTTCATTAGGGTTCTAACTTCAGTCAGCAAAAATATCTGGGCAAGCCAATATCTGCAAAGTAACTACGTGTGTTTGTAAGTAAATTGAAGTTATTTTATGTTATTTTTAATATCACGCACATAGATCTAGACTTCTGTTCTAACTTCTAGTACAACATGCAACCACTCACACTAATGCAAGGTTAGTCTTAAGACTACAGCACTATAATTATAAACTCACAGGCTAACGTCGCACAACAACATGCATGACATGTGCATGATGTGTGCTAACTTAAAGTTTAACGTTAGACCTGGGGATTTATTTTAGCTCGTGTACAAATCCAATTTATCATCCCCAAGAATTTGGGGAAACCCATCGGAAATAAAAATTTGTTAGTTTATACACAGATCGGGATATTTGTGCATTAAAAATAGCATATTTGAGTCTAGTAAGTAAAAAAAATCATGAAATCCTTGTTTTTCAATCATTTTTCTTATTTTTTCAGTGGTATTTATGAGTAGCCTAAATCTGAATAGGAGGTTGAGGTGAGTGTTGCGTCTTTTGTGATTTCAGATGCGCAGACGTGGGGCATCTGGCCATATAAATAATGTTGTCCTGGAAATAAATGTGGAGAAGTTGTAAAAGTGTGGAAATGGTGTACTTGAAAGTTGAAGACTAAAGTAAACAACAAGAATGATTAGACTGTTGCTGTTGCCTGTTGGTACTGCAATAACATGAATAAGAACATGGGATACCTAAGATAGAGTGATAGTCTCGCCAACTACACGGCGAAGTCGACTGTATGTTACAGGGCTCTCCATAACTAAGGCAATAAAAAGCAGCAGAGCACAAGTGCTATTTTGACATGAAAATTCTACGTGGACAAGCTTTTGCATGCATGTCGCGGCGTGCAGTCGGAGATCACCATGTCATTAAATATCAAGTTATTACAGGTGAGAGGATGCATTTCCTTTAGGCAATGCGTCCTCTCACCTCCAAACAACCAAAAACATGGTCATCCCGATCCTTGCAATTCTCATTTTGTCCAAAGGGAAAAATTCCCTCATTCTGGGTACTTTTTAACTACATCATAGCAAGTTTCACTCTACCTCAAAGTCCATAACAACATTCTTTCGTCATGTGCACCCATAATATACATTCATTGAAGCCAATACCTCAATTTCAATTCAATTGGTACATTTTACTTATTGCATTACATGTACCTTTAAACTTTCTATCAATATCAGCTAATGCAATTCAACTGTCTTCACTTTTGACCAAATAACCCATCTCGTGAAATTTCATAGCCACTTAAATGCCCACACAAATCGGAATTACTATGCCATAATTGAGCAAGAACCTGTCCTGCAACCTAGATGCAAACTAAAGCACTTCATAGGAAACTTCAACACATATCTTCTTATCAGTCCACCCATCGACTTCTGTGCTATACCAATACCCAACCCTAGTTCCGACAGCTCTGGACGCATAGTTCCCGGAACGCCGAAGGCGGCGCTATATTCATCGAACACTCTATCGGAACACTGAAAAGGCTTTCATTAGGAAAAGTTCTGTTGCGAATAGAGAGCTCCAGTTTTCTATGATCGCGTTAACCCTTTTTTCGCTTTAAATACATGGATACAACACTGAACAGTTTTAATTACATATGACCTCCTTGAAATTAAATTACTCGCAGGTAAATAGGAGAATTTAGCAGTTTTTTGTCAAGTTGCTTGATTTGATGACGTCATTGGCGATTTATAAGCCATTTATAAGCCCTTGGATATTAAAGTCTTTGGCGATTTATAAGCCAGTTATAAGCCAAAATTCGTGAAAAATATCGGCATCAAAACATCGTCTGCCAATACGTGCCATAATCAACAACAACAACAACAAATATCAGCATACTCGTGATATAGGCCCCGCTCGACGCATAGTTCCCAGAACGCCGAAAATGCTTTCATTAGGGTTCTAACTTCAGTCAGCAAAAATATCTGGGCAAGCCAATATCTGCAAAGTAACTACGTGTGTTTGTAAGTAAATTGAAGTTATTTTATGTTATTTTTAATATCACGCACATAGATCTAGACTTCTGTTCTAACTTCTAGTAGTAGGTACAACATGCAACCACTCACACTAATGCAAGGTTAGTCTTAAGACTACAGCACTATAATTATAAACTCACAGGCTAACGTCGCACAACAACATGCATGACATGTGCATGATGTGTGCTAACTTAAAGTTTAACGTTAGACCTGGGGATTTATTTTAGCTCGTGTACAAATCCAATTTATCATCCCCAAGAATTTGGGGAAACCCATCGGAAATAAAAATTTGTTAGTTTATACACAGATCGGGATATTTGTGCATTAAAAATAGCATATTTGAGTCTAGTAAGTAAAAAAAATCATGAAATCCTTGTTTTTCAATCATTTTTCTTATTTTTTCAGTGGTATTTATGAGTAGCCTAAATCTGAATAGGAGGTTGAGGTGAGTGTTGCGTCTTTTGTGATTTCAGATGCGCAGACGTGGGGCATCTGGCCATATAAATAATGTTGTCCTGGAAATAAATGTGGAGAAGTTGTAAAAGTGTGGAAATGGTGTTCTTGAAAGTTGAAGACTAAAGTAAACAACAAGAATGATTAGACTGTTGCTG
This sequence comes from Heliocidaris erythrogramma, assembly GCA_025617745.1. Classification (NCBI taxonomy): domain Eukaryota; kingdom Metazoa; phylum Echinodermata; class Echinoidea; order Camarodonta; family Echinometridae; genus Heliocidaris; species Heliocidaris erythrogramma. The sequence continues at coordinate 25,502,756 of CM046863.1, read as the reverse complement.
TTGCCTGTTGGTACTGCAATAACATGAATAAGAACATGGCATACCTAAGATAGAGTGATAGTCTCGCCAACTACACGGCGAAGTCGACTGTATGTTACAGGGCTCTCCATAACTAAGGCAATAAAAAGCAGCAGAGCACAAGTGCTATTTTGACATGAAAATTCTACGTGGACAAGCTTTTGCATGCATGTCGCGGCGTGCAGTCGGAGATCACCATGTCATTAAATATCAAGTTATTACAGGTGAGAGGATGCATTTCCTTTAGGCAATGCGTCCTCTCACCTCCAAACAACCGAAAACATGGTCATCCCGATCCTTGCAATTCTCATTTTGTCCAAAGGGAAAAATTCCCTCATTCTGGGTACTTTTTAACTACATCATAGCAAGTTTCACTCTACCTCAAAGTCCATAACAACATTCTTTCGTCATGTGCACCCATAATATACATTCATTGAAGCCAATACCTCAATTTCAATTCAATTGGTACATTTTACTTATTGCATTACATGTACCTTTAAACTTTCTATCAATATCAGCTAATGCAATTCAACTGTCTTCACTTTTGACCAAATAACCCATCTCGTGAAATTTCATAGCCACTTAAATGCCCACACAAATCGGAATTACTATGCCATAATTGAGCAAGAACCTGTCCTGCAACCTAGATGCAAACTAAAGCACTTCATAGGAAACTTCAACACATATCTTCTTATCAGTCCACCCATCGACTTCTGTGCTATACCAATACCCAACCCTAGTTCCGACAGCTCTGGGTCCGCTGAATCAGTTTATAACTTCCACTGTACTGGTAGCTGGATTACAGGCGCACGCCACAACGCCCACAACGGCTTTTGTGAGTCGGGCTTTATAAGCTCGTTTTGCGCTGGATATTTTCAAATGTATTTTTTTTCCTTAAAGTAGAGCACAAACTGAGCTCCTAGCGCATCTCTAGCGTAGCATAATTACCCAAGCCCATGCAATGATTGAGAAAAGAAAAAGGGTAATATTGTTAAAAGGTGATAGGAAAATGAACAATTCAAACAATACTTTTGATAACTGGCGTATATGCGTATAGGTTTCGAAGGCTCGATTAGTGCGCGTAATGACGCAGTCGAAATAACGCTTCATAATTATGAGCCGGGTCTAATTGCCCGTTGCGTCATTTTAGTCTGAGGTAGGACGGCATCAATGAATGGCGCGCCTTGGGAGAGTGAAATCGTATAGCAAGTGATTGCAGAATGAAGTGAATGCTATCAATGCTTTTGAAACTTGACCTATGTGATACTAGCCTAGCCCTCACATGTTCGATTAGCGCACGTAATAACGCAGTCAAAATGACGCATCCGGTGCAACGGACACTGGGCTTTACAAAGTACAGTAAAGTGGAAAAGTTGGGAAATCTAATTACAGTGCTCGAGAGTTTTAATCACATGCGTTTGTTAACTTTTCATTAAAAAAAATACTTCCATGTAAAATTCTGAGGCACCAAATCCGTTTATCTTTGGATATCGATCATTATCAATCACACAATGTTACTTATTTCAGAATTCCAAATTTACAATGACTTATTAATATCTGACTGTTTAACCAGATTGGTAAGCTTATATGCTTATTTTCTTCTAACTAGATTTAAAAAAAAAGAAAAAAGATAGAGGATTAAGCTAAGTAAGTTAGATGTATTTGGGGGAAACAACACGACACCCCTTCTTAAAAATAATCGAATAAAAACATCAAAAAATGTTTTACCTCACACCAGAATTGATTCAAATCGTATCCGCCTGACGGAGCAGGGAAGATGAACGTCGCCAAAAGTGCGAGCGCTAGAGCTTGGAAGGTCATCTTGAGACGATTCGTCGGGCCACTAAAATTGTCTCTATAAACTTTGCTTGCTGTTTAACCGTTTGTGATTAGAACACCATCTAAAACATGAGCTGATGTGCCCTTTCTCTACGTTACAAATGAATTAGAACGCCTCTATGAAGTCGCACTGTTGATCACATTCCAGCATTGCGCTAGGCTGAGAGGTTGGGGCGTGGCCTAGCTAAGGTGTGACTTTATGCTTAGCCAATCATATGATCTCTCTAGGTAAGAATATGAATACATGAATATTATTATGACATAAGTTGGTTGAAACCAGCCACTCTGTAGTTCCCCAAATCAACAAATTTCTTTTAACCATAATCAATATGGAAACAGGGATCGATCAGTGTCTAACCATAAAGTGTTTTTATTCGTCCCTTAAAAATACATCCACGAGTACCTGTTGATATACACCAGTAGTACAATGGTTATTGTAAAGCTTAAATCCATATAAACACAAAACAGTAAGAAAAAATATAAAACAGAGAAACAGAGAGAAAAAGAAAGGGAAAATGGGGAAACAAATGAAGAAAAACATAGAGGAGGTAAGTCATCAATTCTTTTTTCCTGGACCAAGTGACATGTAATCTGCTCATGCGCAGATGTATTTTTAAGAGGTATGCCTATTACACACAGAGAGAGGGAGAGAGAAAGAGAGATATGTAGATAGAGAGAGAGAGGGAGGGGAGGGCGAGGGAGAGAGTGAGAGAAAGAGAAAGAGATAGAGAGAGAGAGGGAGGGCGTGGGAGAGAAAGAGAGAGATAGATAGAGAGAGAGAAAGAGAGAGAGAGGGGGGGGGGGGGCGAGGGAGCTGGGGACAGACACAATCATCGTAAACATTATCTGCATAGGCCTACTATCATTTCTGTGACGTCTTGATATGATTTGGCTTTCTGCTCATACAAAGTCAATTTCATATTCCCTCAGTGGCTTCTTGTCCTGTGATAAACACCCTTGCCATCTGTCGCATTTTTACAAATAGCAGAAAACTTTGTGTACCTAAAAATCAATACTTCCATGGAAGACTCGTACAGATTCGATCGATGCTATATTTACAGGGTGACATAAAAAGAACTCAACACCTGGGGAGCGTTTCATAAAGCGTTTTGTCAGTGATTTTGTACTGACAAATTTGCTCTCAGCAACTCTGATTTTAGTAGCTTATAATAGTTGTCGGTAAAATCACTGACAAAACGCTTCCAGAAATGCCCCTGGGCCCTTTTTTATGAGACTTGTCATCAATGACAAGTTGCAATAACTGTTATAAGCTACTGCAATCCTTGCATCTGATTGGCTGAGCGCGAACTTGTCGCTAAAAATCACCGACAAGACACTTGATGAATCGCCCCCTGGGCCCTGTTTCATAAAACTTGTCATCAATGACAAGTTACAATAATTGTCATAAGCTACTGAAATCCTTGCATCTGATTGCCGGGGAGCAAATTTGTCGGTAAAAATCACTGACAAGACACTTGATGAAACTCCCCCTCTCACCCCCCCCCCCCCCCCCCCCCCCCCCCCTGATCTGCAATTTCAAAGACATATAATTGATACAATGTCATTGTTTTTTGGTTTTTGTTTTGGGGGTCTTTTTTTAATGGTTAGAAAATTCTTTCCCAGAGTAAAATGACATCAAGATCATCAATTTCCTTTCACTCTACAAATATTTTGTGAGGCAATGTCGTTTTCAAAATTCGTTTTTTTGCAATCGTTGTCATGCTTAAAGCAGCGAGAAAGTTGCACGTGACAGCTTACCATACACTCAGTTTTCTTGACACACGCGGCGTGACTGCTCTCGCCTTGAATACGAAGACAACGTGAACGAAACGGCGGATGTATGGAACCCGTCATGCGCAAATTTCTCGCTGCTTCAAATATGACAACGGTTGCAAAAGTAGCTAATTTTGAAAACGCCATTGCCTCACAAAGTAACAGTGGTATCATATCGCCTTCCCCGAAATAGCTGATCATGCATGGTGTCATTTTACTCAAAAAAGAATTGTATACCCAATAACACAAATATCAGTGACATTGTGTCAATGATGTCATTGATCTCAAGTGTTGCGTTCACACGCGTTCTTTTTTGGCCACACTGTAAGCAATGAGATCAATATAAAATACAGCATATGGTGTTGAACGTCAGATTCTTATTTCAAGTGTGTAGACAAAACAAGCAAATTGCAGTGATTTCATGTTTGACTTAAATCTGAGACAGCTGACACAAATATGATTTCATTTTTGGTTGTTATTCTTTCACAATTCTCCCGTTTTCTTTCAGTTTCTTTTGGGTGTATTTATATCATACTGATAAATTGTCGCCTCTCATTGACCCACTTTCGTAACTCATTCCTTCGTTCTCTTTCTTGGACTCTCTTATTCCCCTTCCCTTTTTAAACTCCCCCTCTCTTTCTTTCTCTCATTCTCTCCCTGTTTCCCCCTCTCTTTCTGAAACTACTTCTACATTTCCTCTTGTTTATAATTTTCAGAGTTCTGTTTCATCTCTCTCTGTGTCTCCCACTTTCCCCATCTTTCTCTCCTTTCCCCTATCATGCTTTCCCTCTCGCTCTCCATTTTTCTCTTGCCCTCTTCTCCCTCTCTCTCTAACTCTTCCTTTCTTTAACTCTCTTTCTTTCCTGTTTCTATTCGCTTTCACTCTCTCTAAAATTATTGAATGATTTTCAGAGTTCCGTTTCTTCTCTCTCTCACATACGACCTCCCACTTCACATGTATTTCTCTCTCTTTCTCATGCTCATATCATGCTTCCCCTCTCTCTCTCTCACTCTCATCCTCTTCAAATCTATGTCTGTCTCTTTTTCTCTCAGTATCTCCCTCTATTATTTGCTCTCTGCGAAACTATTTCTACATTTCTCTCCTTTTATGATTTTCAGAATTCTGTTATATCTCTCTGAAATATACCTTCCCACCTCTTTCTATATCATGCTCCCCTCACTCTCCATCTCTTTTAACTCTGTCTGTATCTCTTTCTCTCACTATTTCCCTCTATTTTTTTCTCTCTCTCTCCCTGTGAAACTATTTCT